>JAIPRL010003484.1:0-46605 GCA_025469235.1 Pemphigus obesinymphae
TATCATTGCTTTCAAATTCAATACATCCACCAAAAGTACCCTGCCCAGTAGCGAAGTGCATCCACCAATACTGACACCCGACGAGCGAAGTGCTTCCACAACCTACTGACCGGCTTTTTATTTTTATTTTTACCAAATTTATAAATAAGGATAGATAATATTTATTTATATATAATGACTTTTGCAAACAATAAAAACTTATAATGTATATAATTAATTTGAATTATTCGCATATAATCATGTTAGGCAGATGGAGGAAGTACGCTGGAAATTAAACAAAGAATCGGGAAACCAAAACAGCCTTCATCAAGAAAAATTTAATTTTGTTGTCGAAGAAAATTAGCAGAAGAGTAATAAGAAGTAATTTATAAAATCTTTTGTATGGAGTGTTGCTCTATATGGCTGCGAGACATGGGTTATAAATGAAATGGAAAAGAGGTAATTTGAAATTTTCGAAATTTGGTGGAGGAAAATGGAAAAAATTAGCTGGGAAGATAGAGTCATGAATGAAGAAATACTAACCCAAGTTGGAGAAACAAGATCAATAATGATTGTAATAAAATGACGAATTTGGGATATGATCTGGCACATCCTACGCCATGATGAAGTATTACACCACACTATAATACAAGGTGCAATTGAAGGACGTAAACCACGAGGAAGACCAAGGAACTCATACATATCTCAACTGAAAAAAGATGCAGGGATACTTACGATAGATACTTATATCTAGTGATAAGTAAAGCTAGACCAAGACCAAGACATTGGTATAGTTTTGGCCTTGATCTTGGTTCTGTTCTTGTTAATTCAGTCTTGGTATTGATATTTGGTATTGGTTAGGTTAGTCCACCTATATATCCTCCAAATTATGTCTATAGATTTGGGAGAAAGGTTTATATTTAATTCAAAAAATGTCACCTTTATAATACAAAGTATGTTATTGGTAACACCACTGCCGTACTGTGTATACGTTTATATAAATAATATGTCAACTATATAAAGGTATACGCCTTAAGAGAACGCTATACAACCGTTTTTTTAAGGGATTTAGTATAGGCAATATTAAGAAAAATGAAAATCTAGCAATTTAAAAATATTTAATTATATTTTAAAAGTAATTTTAAAATAGTCTTGTGTTAGTACCATTTTTATTGTTGTGTTATCACGATATTTGTTAAAAATCACGTGCACGCTCTATAACTACAACTTTTCTCCGTACAATCGCAGAATCAAAATGTATACAACATATGAAAGATGAGAATATTTACTATGCCGTACCGTGGAATTTTTTCGCTATGTTTTTTGAAAGCCTAAAATCCGTGGTTAAAATTCGTGAAATTTTAAAATTAAAAAAAAACATAAAAATACATTTTAACTAAAAAAAAACTTCACGCTACAGCATAGTAAAATGACTAAAATGTATTTTCATCTTTCATATTTTGTATACATTTTGACTCTGCGATTACTAAGAGAGAAGTTTTAGTCATTGAGCTTGAACATATTTTATAATACCGCTAAAATGGGTGTATAGCATATATTATTATATCCTCTTGAACCGGCCACGCTATAAAAATTCGCGAAAAGACATATTAGGGGAAAAAACATTTCCTTCCACGTCGCGTCTATGCAATATACCTAGAGATGTAAGTTTACAAATTTTCATTTGAAAATTTTCAATGGTCTTTGAATATATTCAATTGTTAAAATTTAAACATTTTTATTTTTATATAATATTAAAAAAAAATTTAATTATGCGAAGTTTTAACGATTGGTCATATTGTTCATAATGTTCTATTGTGATCACGGACTAAGATAGTATAGACTGGTATCGACATGGTAAGGGGGTAGTAGAGAAACGTTCCTCAAATGTTTCGACACCTCCACTTACCCAGCCGTAAGCGGTACAACTAGGGGTAAAAGCGCTCCAAGTAAATAATAATGTTACTAATATTTATTTTGAATCATTGGCCCCAAAAGACAAATATTATGTCTTATGAGTTATGACTTATTAGGTTATATATTATATTAATTTAGGTAAAAGATTTTACTCCAATAAACCTGAAGTTGCACTTGTTAATTTGAAAAAAATGGTGGGTTGACTTATCCAAATGATTTTATTTTTGGATTATTGACTTCTGTAGAAAAGTAATTTTCTAAATATTGTAAAGACATTGATGTTTTCTTGTTAACAATTAATGATTTTTTAAATAAAAATAGGTCCATTCAATTTCTGTGTATGGAACACAAAACAGATATATTAGCACAAATAATATCCAACTTTTTAATCATGCGAATGCGACTGTATTCATTAATTGCAAATAAAACACAACCAAAATATAAAAAAATAAAAATTAGCAAAATTAGTCAATACATAAGTGTACATACAAATTAAAAGCAATAAAGATGTAAGATTTAAAACGATCAAACTGTATTTTTTAATTTTTAGTCGGTTTAAGCATTGATAATGACATTATCTTTGTTATTATTAGTATTTTGTATTTCCACATAGATGGCACTATAAACCATACTTGTACCGCTCGAAACAATTATTAAGGTCCACCGATAAAGTCTCCGATTATTACTAGTCCTTACTATCTTAGTCCGTGATGGTGATACCACAGAATATACAGAAGGGAATCTTGATAAAAATTACATAGGTTCTTATGGCCGCCCGAAAAAAGGTCGGCCATACTATAAATTCATCAGGGGTACCAGAAATGTAATACCTATTTCTTTGTTTTTAAAAATTTTTGATCACACTGTCTCATAAATATAGTGAGTTTTCATATAATGATAATAATTTCTAGACATGTTTACATTAGAAATGCTGATATCCATAAACATTTTTTATGTCTATGTTGACATCACAATACCATACTTCATTATCAGTATGACCAAATACCATAGAATAATGGGAATTTCGTACACTGTTGAATTTAGAGAATTTAGAAATTATCCAATATGTCTGCTAGATTCCTTTCTGTATATTCTGTGTTGATACTAGCCACTATATCACGGACGTTTATATATTGTTGTTATCACGTCTTGTTTGTGTATAAATGTTAAAAGTGAAACGCGTTTGTAAGTTATATACCAGTTGTACCAGAAACAAAAATACTGTATACTGTTTTATCTATTTATAGGTGAAACATATATATATATTATATAGTAATATAATTACTCTCTACAGCCCAACTTTGAAAATTTACATTACTAGGTGTATCTATCTACAGTACCTATATATACCATGGTATCCTATACGATACCGCATACGTGTACAATTCGTACATAATATAATACAACGTGGTAATTTATAATTGTATGCAAATCTCCGGCGGTCTCGACGGTGGCCGGAAAAAAAATGTAAAAAATAATTTATTAAAAAGACGTTTTCACACACGGCACTATGCACAGGGTGTATATTATATAGTGTAACGATATTGTGTATTTTTCGCGCAACACATAATAGAGCAGAAAAATTTACATATTTTAAATGCCAGTGCGGTTGCCTTTTGTGTTATTGCGGTGCGTGTGGGAACCTCCTCGCCGGGCCGCGCGTAAAAAAATCGTCGTCTCCGCCGTCGCGCGTCTTTCACACGCGAGCGCGGGCGCATTTGCATATCGCCGGCACCTGTGTGTACAGCAATATCTATACCCGTGGAAAATAAAATACGAAAAGGATTAAAATAAATAAATAAATTAATGGAAATATATTTTAACAGGAAAGAAAAAAGGTGTGTTTGCCTTTTATTTTTATCGCGCGCGTTCGTACCACCGCTGTTCTCAAACGTTTAAATAATATTATATATTTACATATTTATATAATATTATATACGTTATGTGTTACGCGCAGGTACAATAATATATTATTGGACCATTATTATTGTTATCATTGCGCTGCGGTACAAATCCATATGCATTTACATATAGGTTAAAAACGGTATAGGAGGCACACAATGATACAATATATGCATAATGCATATAATCAACTGCAGCAGCCGCGTACGGATCGTGAGAAATCAAATTTTTCGTCTTATTACCGAAAAAAAAGGGTCGGGGCACCGTACATGTAATAAGAGTTATAGTTATATAGGTACGTCCTTATTATAATCCACCACCGTCGAATACATTGACAAACGACAATAATTATTATTAACATATATTGTCATTATCATCATATATACAAAAACGATATTTGCACGCATTTCGTGCGTATTGCATACACAATATAATATACTAGATATATATATTTATATATATTATTTTTCGGGAACCGCTGCGTGCGACTGAAAATATAAATTATTATAATAGATTCGGTACATATACAAATATATAATAATATTTATTATATATACGCGCTTACATAAGTATAATATAGTTACGCGCCCGAGAAAACCGCGTGCTTATATTATTTTGATACGGAGCGAGACGCGCGAAAATGTTAACCGACGAGATAAAAATCGTATGTGTATATAATTATACCTAGCTGGTACTTAATACGTATATTATATGGTCATGGAGGAAACGATGCAGGATTTCCGTTTTAATCATAAGCCCAAATCCTTTTTCGTCGTGTCAGCTGCTTATATACAGTACATTACGTATATAAGTGTATATACTATATACCAACAATAATATGAGTACGAGTAAAACGTACACGTAAGATTTTCCTCCCTGCAAACACCGAAAAACAGCTATATACATACGGAAAATATAATATGATTAAATTGCCGTAAAGATTTCGGTCGAAAATCGTTATCTTAAATTTTCGAAAATATTTCACGAAAACCAAACCTAGACCACTCATCAGAGTAAAATATATATGGTATACAATGTACCAAAAAAAAAAAAAAATATATACATATAAATAAATATGATCACATAATTTCTGATCTCTATATAGAACGCCGTTATACGTTGGCATAATAAAATATTCAAACTCCGAATATTTACTCATTTGATTGATTTGAACTCGAAAATTTTTTTTTATATTTTTCGTTAACCATTTATAAAAATATTTTGATTTTCAATGCGAGGAAGTATAGTATATATATAAGTAGTTCAAATATTATTGAGGAAAAAAATATTAACTTAACACAATTCAAAATAAGTTTATTATTTTTTTTTTTTATTAAAAAATTAGGATTTGAATCTTTAAATTATTGAACAAAGTGTGATAAATTTGGTCTATATTTTACTTTTTTTTATATTAATTTTCTATCATTGTTATAAACAATTAATTATTATACATATTTTGACTTTAATTAAAACGAAAATCGAATTAAAATTAAAATTAACTCTAAAAAGTTAAGTTAATACAATATATTTAAACTAGGACATAAGTATATATAAATGTGTGTGTATATAGTTATAATATAGTTAGTTATGTAATATAGCTAAAATGATTAACTAGCTTAGTTGAAAAGTTTTAAAAAATATTAACTTTTTAACATATATCTTTATCCTTGACGAATTGTTTTATAACTTCAGTCTGCTGCAGTCTCTCTCTACGTTTTTTTCCTTCAATATAATAATATAGCCAATACAATATTATTTCTTCGATACATTTAATTGAACTAAATATATATTTATATATGATATATACGCCCTATCTTATATATATATATATTCATTATTATCAGTCCAAGTAATTCGAACTCGAACTCGAATTTGTATATCATTATATTTCCTTTTACGAATTTAATTTAAATTAAAGCTAAAAATGTATTTTTTAAAGATAATTTTACACGTGTATAAAGATTAATAATATTGATTATAATAGTATAAAAACAGTAATTCCATTATATTATAGTATTATATAAATGCACGTAAATATATATATCCCGCGCAAATTACGGTATATTATATCTGTGTACAAGATCAATTCTAAATCGATATCAAGTCCAAACAATATGAATAATTCGGTGTAATTTTTATTTTCATTTTTTTTTTTTTTTTTTGCAAAGATTTTGTTTAAAAACAGTTTAACCAGTCCGTGTGATTAGACGAATAGACGATAACTTTTTACAGTTAAAGTTTTTTTTTTTTTTTTATACCAGTGATAATGCGTTTGTCGGATATGTATTTAGAAAACGCGGATCAAAACGATTTTCAGTGTTCGCGATCGTTTTTTTTTTTTTTTTTTTTTTAAATGGGTTTTTAGAACGAATACAGACGCGACATTTCGATAACGCGACTGTGCCCTCTGATTAAAAAAGAACCGTTGCCAATTGAACGATAATTATTTCAATTATTTCCGAGCCAAGTACATATATATAATATATAATATATATACGTCTCGCGACCAAGCACCGTTGCAGCAGACCGAGTGCACGAGGACGACAACCGACAAGTCGTTTATACATCTCGACGAGACCTCATTAATAAATTCGGTTATTTTTATTATTATTATTGTTGTTCTTGTGTGCTCGTCGTCTGCAGTAGCTCGTTTGAAAAAAAAGAAAAAAAAGAATCATAACTAAAAAAACAACAACAAATGTTTACCACACGAGTAGGTATATACGAGGACATAATATAGGTACGCGTGGTCGACTGTATAATATAATAATATGCACAATATGATATAATATATTATGACGTACTTAGAACGAAAAGATTAGGTTATTTTGAAATAATATTGTCGAGAGAGAACGTTTTTTAACACGCTATAGAGATCTGAACATTTTTCATAATATATAGATTACAGGAATTTTTTTATTTTCTACAATTTTCTTCTGGTGCCTGCGACTATATTTTTTATAAATAAACGTATTCTCGCTTTCCAAACACAAATACTCCTCTGATCTCTCCTAGGTATCGTATATATTCAAAATTGAAACAGAATACGATTGACGAGAACATTTACTGTGGACGGACATAAAGTATTTTTCAATTTAAATGATTTTTTCAAATTTTTTTTTTTTTCAATTGAAAATTCACACGTTTGACGTTTTTCAATCTCAAATTTTAAATGTTCAAATATACTTGTCGAACAAAAATTCTATGCTCGGTCTCATTTTAAGTTATTGCCTTTTATCTGGTATAATATTTATTTAACTTTTATGATTATTTTTGATCGAACTGCCGTGTTTGGAAAGTCACAAGTACCTACCTACTTTTTGAAAAAAACCGTCGTAATTACACAACAACCAAAAAAAAATATATATCAGACTATTTTTAAATTACTTTTAAAATGAATTTTAACATTTTTAATTGTTTTTCAAAAAACGTCTTAAAAATGGCCTACTCACAATCCCCTTAAAAATTGACGGTATAGCGTCCTCTTATAATAAAGACGATTTTGAGGAAATAAAAAATACTTAAAATTCTTATATATTATATACATTATAAATAAATTATATAAATATACATACATATAAATGTTAAGTTTGAAAATGAAAATTACGAATATAAATTATTTATAAAGTATATCGCATCATGCGGAATTATACGCGTACCTAAATGTTATTGTCCGCAACTGCGCGTTTTCAAGATGTTTATTTATATATGATATATAAAATATATAAATACTATATACCTATGTATACCTACTTAAAACGTGTTTGCGGTTGGCTTCTGGTATAATATGCAAATATGTTAACGTTTATTTAGAAAAGAAACAGACAAAACGTTTACGACGTGGATTTCTGCAATAACATGTCAAGTCGATATATATATATATATATACATATATTGTACACCGTGTTTAAAGAGAAAATGAAGTAAGCATGTCGATAGATTAATATATTGTTTTAAAAATAATAAATAAAAATGCACGATTTATCTGTTAATGTTTCCTGTTTCTAAGTAGATTTTTCGAAATGCAATATAAGTTATGAATATTGAGACTGAAAAAATAAATACAGTTGAATATGATAAATTGAATTAGTTACCAGTTAACAAATAATATGACATTACATCGACAATATATTTAACCACAATGATATAAATAGTATAGGTATATATTATTTTGTCAATTTGATAGTAAATATTGTCAACTCGATAATAACGCTATTATATCCACCGCACAACAAAAAAATAATCTATATTGTTTTAATATAGGTATATATATATATTTTTTTTTTGTTAAAAAGGTTAGTTATTTTATCTTCTCAAAAATTAATTGTACCGCATAGATAATGACTTAAGTTGTTTTCTTAAAACATCTATACTTTGTACGTCATAGATGTTTAAAAAAATTGCAAATAGACAATTACTGTTAATTGGATAAAATGTTCGGCAAGTATAATAATATAAATAAAAAAATTTTAAAAAAAAATAACCATGATAAATGTTTTTATTTGTTTTATTATTTCTCTTATATTTATAGATTATTTCAGTAATACAAAAAAGTTAGTTTTTCTTTATGCTTAAGGCAAAACTATTGGAAAAATTAAAAAATTACCTCTTCAAAGTACACATTTGAAATAATTTTCTATTAAAAAACTGTGTTCTCCAAAACTTCAACTCGACTCTTTCTATCCGAAAAAATGTATATAAATAAAAAAAAAAAGACATTATTTTATAAACATTACATTTCTTTCCACGCTCAGAGTCTAAAAGGTATTTATAGCTACAGCTATAAAGTAATAGTAATAGTAATATTATAGTAATAGAATCAAAATCAACAAAAACTCAATAATATTATATAAAGATTCCCCTTTGATTTTTTCAAGTTATACTTTTTTTCCACGAGCAAAGTTTTTGAAATAATCATTTTGAAAATAATCCTACAATCATATAATATATTATACAGTGTACAGTGTATACGTATTATATTTCTATATCTAAATTACAATAATTATTCAAAAAGGGTTAACATAAAAGTTCAACTATGTATAATATATATGGAAATAATAATTTAAATTAAATTATTATAAATTATTATGCGTCTATATAGTCGTTAAATTGTTTTTTTTCCAATATACGATCTACAAGTAAAAATACAATATTTTGTTCTTAGCTACAATTGTATCTTTAAAAAATCCGGTCAGTAGAGGGTGGAAGCACTTCGTTCGTTGGGTAGGATACTGGTGATGGATATATTGCATTTTAAAGCAATGATAAATCATTTCTTTCTGAAAAAAAATATATTTAAGAATACCATATTAAATTTAAAAACGTATACTAATATCAGTTTGATGACTTTTAGAGGTAAAATAACATGAGAAAAAAAAACGAAAATATATTAAGAAATTATTTTCGAGTTAAATCACTTATAATGATATCGATATTCACAAAATAACTCAATGGATATTTTCAAAAAATTAATAATTATAAAAATAGTTATGGTACTTTGAAAATTAAAAAAAAAAACAGGTTTTTTTGAACCTTCAATATTGAGATCTACAAATTTTATAACAATTAAGTATAAAACCACTTTCTGCAAATGCTTATTTTATTATTGTTTCTAACAAACACCGTGATTCCATGACAATGTATTCATTTTTCATTATTACATTTTATTACGATTCCTTACATATCTATGGAATGGAAACCCTTAAAAACTCGATGCGTGACATATCCTCTAAATTATTTCCATGTCATATTAAGTGTGTATATTATACGGACAATTCGATAATTTTTTCGCATTATTTTCGATCGGACTATGAGAGTTCTTCCTAACTAAATACATAATAAAATAGCATCAGCTGTTGCAGGATAACGCTTAAAATAGCATTTTTAAACTTTTCAAACGCGATTTTTTTTCGGAACGTTTCCGAACTTATACGACATATTTTATTATAAATTATATATATAATAAATATCATTTTTATTTTCAAACAAAGATACCCTTATCGCCACAACAATATAATATTATACATGTCATAATAGTGTTTATATATTTATGCGAGTCATCGTATACCGCGCCGTGGTACTTACTTAACCTATAAAATCGACGCGGCACATGCGAGACGGTGCAAACGCGAAATGAGCGTTTTAAAAAACCGAAGGTCAGTGCGCGGTTCGTTAAGTATGTTATCGTAAGAGCATAAAAAAACGCATTACTCGTCGAATATACGCATAAATTATTACACTGCAGTACACCTATAAGTACCTATACGTCAACGAGATATATTACAATATAGTATAATATGTCTTGAGTTTAATATCACATTATAACGATAGGTTATTTTTTTCATTTGCCCACGTGACGCAAATGTTATACAGTGTGTATGAAAAAAAAAAATGCCATGGTTTGGGAAGTTATTCATTCAATCAAGACCGTTCTTCCCTCCAAGTAAAGCACAACAAACACATAGAATATAGAAAATTATACGAACGGCCAACGTGCATTCGGTCGGAGAATATATTTATGTTTATTTCGGTTTGAATTTGGATTAAAATTTTGGGAAAAAAAATGCCTATAGCGTGGCATGTACCAATATAAAGTATCGATGTGCCAAAGTGTAACAATTTTTTTTTTTTAGAAGCTTATATAGTTTTGATTTATATAGTGATAACAAAAAAATACAAAATAACTATTTATCTCTACATGATCATATACTAACTTATGTACTCGTATTTATACCACGAGCCTCTCATTGCAGCATATTTTTTGGCTGCGTGTGCATGCATCTTATCTGTTATCAGTATTATAATGACCACGATATTTTATCTGTTATTAACACAAATTATATCGTTGATAGTGTATTTTTAAATACTATAAATTCTTAAGTACTAAATACAATAAAATGTTTTATAAATTATATTATTAATATTATATACTTTTATAGGTGAATATTGAATATCGTGTATAGTGAATACTCTCGATATTAACTTTAGATTCCATGACTCTTGATGATTAAAAAAGATTTAATACACAGATGTGCAAAATAAAAGGTTTTTGAAGAAGCAAAAGAAAGAATTTTTAAATATTATGAAGTTGTAACTCGGTATGTATTAAATATTTTATGATTTATAATATTATTTATTAAGAATAACTTGCGTGCACTAAAATTAATAGGTGGATTAAAAAAAAATATACTTAAATATCTACTTTACTAAATTACGTAAGCTTTATGTATAAGAATACATAGAATACATTTGAGAACATTTAAACATTTTAATAAATTTAATACATTTAATTAGAAATTAAAATATTTATGTATAAAACAAACTCTTTAAATTTAAATTTGGGGGGCAATTGTTATTCTGTGATAACATCAAGTCATTATCATGGTTGTAGATAACTTAAATCAGTATTACTGATAACAGATAAGACGCACATGGAAGTCTTATACCCACATAATATAACGTATAATATTTTCGCAGGATATACATCAGGGGATATCCATTAATAATCGTACGATCCTTAGCGCTCCTTATAATATTATAGTCTTCTCTCCTCCTTTGTCTCGTATCGAAAATATATATTTAGGATTCGATTCCGAACTATAATATTTCCAACTCGATTTCGATAAGTATACTCGGCACTCAATAATTATTCCTTGTTTCCACTGTCGTCTCGATGCATTTCAACAATCTAATTCTTTCAACTCACCGGATCCTTTCGGTCATCTCTTATCGCGGTCAACAGTCCACATTTGCACCCGTGAAACTGTGATAAGTAATCAATTTTTAGACGTTTTTCACGTTGTATTCGACTATTCCATTTTGTTTCACGATATAATATATATATACGTATATAGTAGTATCGTTTTCTCTTACGCTTTCTCTCGATATAGTTATAAGTATATGGAAGTTATAAATTATTTTCTCCCGATATATCTCGAGTACCGATGACATTCTGCTCTTTTCTCTTCCATCCACAATACGATGCGTATATATTGTGTTTTATAATCGTCGAACTGTACGACTGTACCCAAAAAATATATATATATATATTTTTTTTTATAAAAATAAAAGATAAATAAAAAACAACAATAACAAAAACAACATAAACATTAGGAAGACTATATATAGTGTGTATTGCGGAGTTTAATTTCTGTATATATTATATACATACATATATATATATTTATAAAACTCGGGTAGTACGGATGAGTGTCCAATTTTGGAACACCGCTTTCCGTGGCCTGAGGCCAACAAAGTATAACGCGCACAAAGCTCGTGAAAGTCATACTCGGTTTCGTTTTGTGCGGCTCGCGGTCTCTCTAAAAATAGAGAGGTGCACAAAGGGACAATCGGATACCCTGCCACACAACGAACGTTATAATATATTTATTATGTACGTATGGAATGAGTCTTTTTTTTTTTTTTTACACCATATTATAATATAATAATAGTGATGTATAATTTATAGTATAAGACGATTAATAGTCCGAAGGTTGTGGAGGAATATAAAAAAAAAAAAAACCCAAAATACGAGATGACGAGAACAAAAACAAAAAACAAAAAAAAAAAAACACGACCAAAATCGTCTCCCGCTGACATTTGTGGTGCATATATATATATATATATATATGATGCAATATGCTTCCATCTCACTCCGGTGGTCGCGACGAGCTGTTTGGGAAAACGAAAAAAAACACACGTATTTTTTTCTCATTCCTTCGTCTCCTCATGCATATTATCATAACGCGTTGCGTGTGTCGACTGTATATAAGACGTATACACTATTCACACAAACATATATAAGATATTTTATTATTAGTTATTACTTATTACAAACGGCTGTCGTGCAGCTGACAAACGTTATTATTATATACATACGGTGCTAGTGATGCTGCGAAGACTTATCCTAATTAAAATAATTAGTCAATCGGACGACGGCGGCGAGAGATCGCATGGTATCGTTACGCTCTACAACACGTATAATCGCGTATATATACACCGAACCAAACATATATATCTGTGATTTCAATAAAAATATAGATTAATTTAATAATATTATAGTTATTAATATACGTCCAATAAAATGTTTGTTGATTTAGAAATAAAATATTTGTCAATTTAACAGTGAAATAACAAAACGTATTATTGATTTAACAATATCTATTATCAATGTCTTGGATAAAATTGTCTAATTGAATACAAATTTATTTGAATATTTTGTGTTTCTTTCTTTCTTTTTCTTCTTCGTAGAACAAACGCTCATTTGTCAGTCAAAATAATCAATTTAAACAGAATATTTTTTCAATTTAATAACATATTTTATTATAATAATAAAATTTATATTAATTTTACAAATTATTTTTATTAATTAATAATATATATATATATATACATTAACATAATAAAAATTGTATTATTTCAATAAATATTCGTTTGTTAAAATTGTATTATTGCATATTGTTAATTTTACCAATGCTATTTGTTCAGTGTATGTACGATGTACGTATTTACTGCTGCAGTTGTTGTACATATTATATATAATACGAACGTTATCGAACAGATTTTTGAATATTTTCCTAGTTGAGTGAGGAAGATGCCAGGTTTATGATTATGATCGCCCTTCCCATGTTTTAAAATATTGCAAATTTAAATACAAAATATTAATAAATATAATAATTTAAAAAAATAAGATAAAAAATAAAATATGTCAAGAGTATTCAAAAAAAAAATAAATAAATAAATAAATAGATTATAAATAAAATCTATATTATAAATATTATAGATTACTCATTTCGACGATAAGTCATCTTCGGGTTACAATATTGAATAATATGGAAAAAAAGAATGCGAAAAGACATAGGTATACCTACCTATCTTATTAGGTATATAATATCTATTTAGATACATATTTTTTGTAATTTTATTATTTATTTGTAACCTGATAATGACTTACGGTCGAAACTAGTTAATATTATTTTTTTGAATACTCTGAACAAATTTTTTTATATATTATTTTTTTATATTATATATATTATACATAATATATATTTATTTTTGTTATTATAAATGTATTGCATTTTTTGAATTAATTAATTTTAAATAGACAAATATTAAATTACCATAAATCCACCACTGCAATAGAGATACTGATGAAATGTTTTGCAGTTGCAACATATGTTGTCGTGGAGAGTAATAATATTAATAAGGACTAACAAGCTAGGTCACTGCAGAGATGATCGATGATATTTATAATAAATGAAAAAATGAATAATTATATTTACTAAATAAAATATCACCGTCAAGTACTTAAGTAAGACCCTATCCGACACGATTATCGTCGTTAATTGTTGTTTTTTCTCAATCAAGTTTTTTCTAAACATTCTCAAATATTTCCCATCACACATCACCATATATGTTATTTTCCAAAATAATATCAACAAGCTCATATTGAATTTTATTTTGGAATTCTTCAAATAGTGCAGTCTATGTTCATTGTTCGTATAAACTTTACTTTTTAAGTGCATTCGTAAAGAAAATCACATTTCGACAAATTCAAATTTTAAGCCTACACGAAAAATTTGGTATTCAATAAACCTATAATTAACTAATTTAAGGGCATCAAAAAAATACAACTTTTTTTAATTTGTAAAAAAATGTATACCTGCGTTTTTAGAAAAAAAGTTTTTTCAAGTCTTCTGGAAAATAATGAATCTCAGAATATGGTCTTTGTTCGAGATTATATACATTTCTAGTAATTGTATACCTAAATCAAAATATTTTAATATCCGTAGATTATAGTAAATCTATTTTTTTTCATTATTTATAGGTTGGGTAATTTGACACAACACTATTTGGTAAAAATTCACGAAGTCAATGGATTTTGACAATCTTATTAAGTGATTCGCAATCAATTTTAAAAACGAACGTAAAATTCTATAGTAGGTATACAAATGTTTAAAAACATTTATACACAATTTTAAGAAAAATATACGACCTATTTATGTATATAAGAATCAAAAAATTTTTCTATTTACAAATTGTTATAGTTGAGTATTTTTATGAATATTTTTGAGAAAGAAGAAAATTTATATTCAAATATCCCTTTTGGAGAAAATTCTGGCTACTTGCCATTTGGAACCAACAGTTATATTCCTACAGATGGTACCTATATATTATATTTGCTAGCTTATCGATAAGTATTTTCCTGACTAATAACGACAATTTTGTTTCTATTTACTAACCAACTACGATTAGATAAAAATGATAAAAGTATTCGAAGAAGATTATAGAATGAAACATTAGTCCGCAGTAAACATTCAGTAAACCTAACCGTTAACATTGAGTTAACGGTAGATAATAAGCATGTATACAACTTGGGGGTGGAGGAACTAGAAGAAATAAATCACCCCAATATTTCAAAAAGACAATCTGTGTTTATTTTTATTCCTAAATATTATTTGTTAAATCGAATTTCAACTGAAAACAATTGAAAAATCATCTTATATTAGACTATTATAGAGGCCTAATATCATTTGAAAATTCAGCGTACTTATATCTAATTCAATGTTTTATATAATTATGTTACATTAGGATGACCATATTTTGAAAATTAAAAACGGAACAACAAAAAAAAAAAGTGAATCGTAATAATTTTCTACCAAAATGTTCATAAATCCATTTGAAGAAAAAAAATAATAAGATCAAAAAACAGGATCTCCACTTCCAAAAGCGGGATAAAAAGCGTATCATTTAAAGGTTATCGAGACAACGGGAGGTCATCTTCAAAAAAATGACAATCTCGCAAAAAACGGAACGTAGGGTCATCCTATATATTTATGTCCTCTTAGAATTTTGATCCGAATTGTCCTCAATATAGGTATGTACGATATACAATATACATATTATAAATTCGTTTTACAACAGGTTTTATTTAGATTTTGAGTGGAGCGAAGAAATCTACTGCTTTGTTACAATAATGTTTATTTTTTTTTCTCTATCGGCAACTTTTTGACTAGAAGGATTCGAGCAGATGTTTTGAATGAAGAGGTTTTTTGATAGAAAATTGATTCTAGTCGGTCCTTTATATATAAATTATACGCGAGTTTAGTTTGCTCTCTGAAAAAATTATTTGTCGTTAATTCGTGAGAAGTTAATATTTTTAGACTATAATATAATCTGTATAATATACTGCAGCAGCTGGTGTACTATTATTACACCCGTAAAGTATAAACAATCAAACAGCGATGTTTGAGAAATTCAAAATTATTGAAAAACATTGAACCAAACGTTGAATTGTAAAAAGACGAAATAAATGATTTTTTAATAGAAATTCAATATATACTGCTGCAGTATATTGGTAACGGCTATATACGTATTTTCTCATATATATTGATTAAGTCTAAATGTAAACACTAAATATAAATATAATACGTATAAGTATATATATATAGAGAGAGAGAGAGATAGAGAGAGAGAACGAGAGTAAAAATTAAATTAATTTTTTAATCTCAAGTATTATGTCTGCAATAGTATAGTTCACATTATAATATATATTTTATACAACACCAGTACGCACCAACCAACTTGCTTTTTGGTACTTACGTAGTTTTATCACTTCTCGAGAAATCCAATCTTTTCGCGAAAATGTTTTTTAATACGTAATACGCATCCGAATTTCACGGCGAAAAAACTTATCGGGCCGAAAACTTTGGTGTACTTATATATAATATGCGTACATAATATATAGTAGATATTCGAACAATAATTTTTTTCTCGAATTTACTTCGCCAGTTCTGCGGCATATATACGAATATATATATATATACTACAGGTGATACCAACGATTTTTGTACGACGAAGAGCGTATATTATTATGTACTTGTCAATTCGATTTTTTTCCCTTTCAATGTCGTGTTTTCGAAACCGGCAGCACTGTATTATGTGCTCTCGATATTCTATAGAATAATATATTATATTATATTATATAGAATAATAATACGGTATACCTACCGCGTTTTATAATATAAAAATCAAATTACTATATTATATAATATAGTCTATATAATACAGTACTTATAGTAGTATTCGGTGGTTTTTACAACAATCTTTTTTATTTTCGTTTTCGTTTTCATTTTTTTTTTTTATATATATATAAATTTGATTATATTTTTTTTAGGGCACGTGATGCACACAAAAACCGCGTGCGGATAATAATATTCGGTGTGCACCTATTGTACAAGAGTTTCCAAACAAAATTTCCACGCGTTGTCGAAAAATACATTTAAATTCAACCACGAGGCTTCGATATAATAATAATAATAATAATAATAACAATATATATATACTCTACTGTGAAGCAGTTGTAGAGATGTAAAGGCATTATTTTTTTTTCTTCCAAACCAAGCCTTTGCGGTGACAATAAAGACGACGCGAATACTTCTCTATATATAATAAGAAACGTTAAGGGTGTACCTATATATATATATATATAAACTAAATTCCTTGAAAAACCCATCAAAAGCTTATACCTCGTGGAGACGGTAATTCGGCTTTCCGGACGACGTCGAAAAATCCATTATAAATATATAGGTAGCTGGTATATACTGGAAATAACCGCGTTCTGATGCCATTTTGTTCCTCCATTTTTATTTTTTATTTTTCGTCCATATACATAATATCGCACTTATTTCTTACGATAATGTCGAGTTCGTGACATTTTTGTCTAGTCACTTGTACAATATAATATACTATATATGATGTGAAATATTCAACTCACCCCATATCGTATATTATCGTCCCGCTGCATGCGCGAGGGGATAATGTGTACTATACTATATAATATATTATCGTATAAAATATAAAATGTCGCTCGATACGCGCGATATGCGTATATTACAATAGATTATTCAATTTCATTAATATTTTATGTAAATGTGAATATAATAATAAGTATAATTGTATATTTTATACCAAAAAAATTTTGCGAGGAGTTAGGTACATTTTTTTTTTAAGTTAAATTATTATAGGCAGATATACAATATTTATTTATTCATTTAAATCTCAATGGATCATTCGATCCAATAACAATACATTTGTAGTACATACAACATTGAAAATAATATAATACATATACTTCAAACACAAAAAAAATTGTTTACATAATTATTAAAAGATTCAATGAAGTAAAGTTAAATAGTTCAATTTTTGTTTCATTTTCTAATGCCATCCTCACATTTATAGGCGACGCCAAAGTATAATCTTTATTTTTTGTGAAAATACATAAAATAGTAGTAGACCTAGTTCAACATTTAGGGACATTAAAATCAAGAGAACTTAATAATTCAGAACAATCAATATATCCATTTACAAGTTTAAATAAAACTTGTATAATATCATATATTTTCTTTCTATCTGATAAACCAACAATGTCAAACAATTTTAGTAATGGCTGATAATAGGAGTATATATTTCACGAGTTATGTTACATTTGAAGGCCATAAAGTGAAGAAACCGATTTTGAATATTATCTAAACATTGAAATATATTTTTTTTTATTCTGCAATTTATTGCGAAAAATTTCTCTATATTATTAAATTAAGATTCGAATAAAATTCGTGTAAGGTCCGGCCCCACTGCAGGACACTTCCTCTACCGTTTTGACCGGCTGAGTGAAAAGTTGCAGTATATATAATAGCTAGGGTGCCATACGTTCCGTTTTTTTTCGGAATTGTCCCGTTTTTGAGATTTACGTCCTGTTGTACCCACAAATTTTAATTGATACATTTTTTATGCCACTTTTGGAAGTGGAGTCTCGTTTATGTCCCGTATTTTGGTTATTTATTGACATTTTTGAGTAAAATATTGATGGATGACAATATTTTTTTTGCTCATTTACCATTTTCATTCCGATTAATTACATTTTTATAAAAAAATTTTGTGATATTAAATTTTTTTTACTGTTGTTCCGCTTTTTAATTTTCAAAATATGGTCAACCGTATAGTAAAAAAATTTTAATTTTTAAAATATTTTCGTCATAAAAATGTTAATTTTAGTTATTACCAACAGTAGGTACCTAATACTCACGCGCATTATATCAAAATAAATGATTTATCGTTGCTTTTAAATTCAATACATCCACTAACAATATCCTACCCAACAAGTCAAGTGCCTCTATCTCCTATTGATTGGCTTTTTTTTAAATCTTGTAACCAAATTTTAATCTTGTCATTTTTGTGTCCATCACACGGATCATACATGCACAGTGATATTTACATTTTTTAGCAGCATCCTCCCCCCATTTTTTGTTAATACCCCAAAAAATAATAGCTGAAAAATTTGAAATTAATTGTTCAATTTTAAGCCGTATCCCTGATTGTTTGAAATTAAGTAGTTTTGTCACTTTTTACGGAAAAATCTATACATTGTGCTTTAATTTTTTATTTTTTTTTATCTAAAATACATTAAACAACAAATATCGAGTAGCAAGTTTTATGAGAATTTCAAAAATGCCACTTTTACCATTATTAAATTATCTATTACAGTTTTATTGGTTTTTTTGTCGTTTTATTATTTATACCAATCGAATGGTTTTAGATACAATAAAATTACTTATGAACAAAATTATTTAAAATTAAATTTTTAAAAACATCATGAATTATACAAGTTTGAATTTGATCACTTAACTCATTGGCGAAATTCGGAGTGGGGGGACTTAAAAGTTTGGCAATCCCCCTCCAAAATATATTGAAAAATTATTTTATTTAAATATATTTATATGGATACTTTTGTTAAGAGATATAAGAACATTTCATTTAGTAAAAAAAAAAATGTCCGATTTTCCCATTTTTGTTTTGATATTTTATCGATTAAACATGAACACTTCAATAAATCTTTTTTGTGTGGAAGAACACACATACTCCGAATCTGCATATAATTCTGGCTGCATCTGAATTACATGTGGCAGAACAGGGCCGGTGATTACACACCAGTGATTATTTTTTACCGACAGTCCTAAGTCTGTTAAAGTGGAAAGAAAAATGTTACATAGTTAAGTTTTTAGTTATTCGGATAGACTTTTTTTAAATAAGTACTGCATGCAATTCGGACAAATTCATTTTAAGCGCCACATACATTTCGGGTATTTTTTTTTTTTTTTTTGGTATGCAATTCGGATGCTCCGATAATTCTGTGACAATAACTGCACTGATTTAGGGGACCTATAAGTACCTAACAAAGAAACACGGTGTTATTTTAAATTTTAGATTTTGATAAGTTTCAAATAGTAAATTATTTTTTTCTAATCAATAATCTGTAATTAATTTATTTATTAGTCATTTTTATTACAAGTCTGTCTCGTCGACGGTGATGTATGATATTATATATTATACATGTATTGTTGTTCAATTATATATTAATATACATCTGCAATATCGAATTCGGAAAAAGTTAATATATAGTGAGAAAATTTTTTTTTTAATCATGTATACAGACTTAGCCCCCCCCCCCCCCAATAATTCAACACGATTTCGGCCAACGTCACGAGTTCCAGATTTATAGCTAAAAATATATATACATATATATTATATATTAGGTATATTTAAAACGTTCAAAATTTCATATTTCAATGTGTATACGTTTGAATAAAACACGATTAAAATGTTTCAAACGCACTGGCGCACAATTTTGAAACTTGACGAAACGTTAGGCGTCGGGTAAAAGCAGCCGGTGACGTGCGTTTACGTATAGGTATACGAACCGTGCGGGTTTCATTACGGTGGCGACGGCAGCGGCGCGTTGATTGTTGCGGTGGTCAACGAGTGGCGGTGGCGACGGCGCGCGATAATATGCGGGCGGCGGACAGGGGTGTGATTGTGGTGTGTATTATATGCATATATATAAATATATATACGCAGTGGCGGCGTAAAAACAAGGACCAAGGTCAGCAGACGGTCCTGAGGGTTTAATGAACTTGAGGCAGGG
Organism: Pemphigus obesinymphae; assembly: GCA_025469235.1. NCBI lineage: Eukaryota > Metazoa > Arthropoda > Insecta > Hemiptera > Aphididae > Pemphigus > Pemphigus obesinymphae. The sequence goes on from JAIPRL010003484.1 coordinate 20,777, forward strand.
CGGCGCGGGTGCAGCGCGCTAATGGGATGACGGCGGGACTGCAGCAGGGACGGCGGCGGGTAGCCGAAAATTATGTCAAGGGTGCGGTTTAATTTCCACGGGGCGGTGAGGCGGCGGCGGGGCGAGCGGGTTTTCTTTATTTTCTCTGTCTCTCCCTACTCTCTCTCTTTCTCTCTCCGTTTTTCATTATCATTTTCCCCACCTCTCCACCACACCCTGCTCGTAGGCCTGCGCTGCAGCGGTGTATTAAACGTTCAAAATGCTATACAGGGTGGACCCGATACCAACGCGTCCGATTCTTCAGGGTTTTCGGTTATATAATATATATATATAATTATCTGTGTGTGTGTGTGTGTGTATAGGGGTACTACGACGAGTAATAATTTCCGACTAATCGGCGATAACAACAAGTAACATAATATACAGATAACGACACACGATAAGCGCGAATACAATACTGATAATGAGATGACGTTTGAAAACCATGCGTGCCCACATTGGGCCTCGAACGGCAAAGCCTCATTTACACGATGAACATGTACACTCACGAAAGTTCTATCGTGATAACCCCCTCGATAATACTGTCATGATAGTGCTATCAGTGCGATGTCTACACGGCACAGCTTATTGCAGGTACTAGTGTGATGTTTACGTGATATATTTTAATTACTATCACTGTCACGAGTGGTATACATGATGATAGTATAGGCTTGATTGTTGAATTTAATGTCGCGAGAGTACTACCGACTATCACGTTGTACGATACTGACTATCATGCCGTCTACTTGGCGAAAGTGTGACAATCAGATATATGATAGTAACTATCACGTTAGCAACTATCACGTTTAGGTACTATCATCGTGTAAATGAGGCGATCTGACATAATATTACGGTGCTAATCATTATTTTTATTGATAACGATTATTTAAGAGAACGCAGGAACCCGCATTTGCAGTTGTGTCCGTCTAATCAACCGATAATAATATACGATATTTTCGTCCAGAATTCTTATCACGACTTTGTCATTACTTTATAAATTTACCCATTATCAAATGTATAGACGAGATTATTATCGATGATGTAGCGGAGCCTTTTTTTTACAAAAAATTTAATTTTGTGAGGAATTCGACTACTTACTAGTAACCAATCAGCAAAGAATTGTAAGGATGGATGGACAAATGAAGGAAAAACAATCTCTCCAGATCATTCCCAGCAATTCCCAAGCAAGTCGTTCCCGCTTGCTATTTACCACTTGCTAACCTACACGGTGGCGTACATAAAACTTTGTGAAGAGAGGAGATATTAAATAACATGCAGACTAAACAATTTTAAAAATTTTTAAAAAAAAAAGTTAAATTTCTAATTTATATATTTTTTTTTTGTTTTTTTTTGGTAATTTATAATAGTAACTATAGTGATTTCCTGATTTTCTTTACAAGTTCATCAATTATATCGTCAACCTTAATTTATAGTGTTCTATTATACATTGTCAATCCATTGAATCAACCCTAAAATTAAAATTAAATAACTATATGCCTGTAATTATTAATTTATTTAGGTACTAATTTAATGACCTCCTTCATAGTGGTATTAAGATAACTATTGCACTCGTTTCGGACGAGGAAAAATATACGTTCTCGTGTTGAAGTAGACAAGGATAATGTATAGGTATAGTATTTATTTATTTTTTTATTGTGAGACGTATGTTAAAAGTATATTTCCTTAATACACTTAAAAAAAAAAGTCAAAGAGGGAGATATATCTCTTTTATCTCCCTCCTAAAAACGCCACTGATCCTACATACTTATATATATAATGTATTGATTAAATTAGCCATTGCAGCGTTGTATATTATATTAATTAGTCCAGGATTTATACCCCGTTCACCCTGTATAACAATTATACATATTATTCTTCTCGCCCCCTATAACCGTATTAAAAATATTTATCTGCCGGGCCGGCTGTGTGCAGCAATTCACCGCGACACGGTTCCGTTGTTATTATATTGTTGCATTTTATTTGTCCCCCCCCTACCCGCAGTCGTCACCCAAAGCGTGAAAAATAAAAAGTGAAAAAAATAATCCATAAAAATGTGCAATCGGCCGGCGGCCCGTGTGACGTCAGTTTAATTTCGCCACCCCCGTCGTCGACCGTTGGCGGCGGGGTCGCGCGGGTGTCGGAGCGGCGCGGCGGCGGCCATCTTGCGCTTGTGACGTCGACGGGACGCTTTCGTGGGCGGGACGCCCGGCCATCATGCGGCGTCGGCGGCGAGGACGGCGAGGACGGCGAGGACGAGGACGAGGACGACGATGACGACGACGACGAGGACGACGCCGATAACGCCGCGTGACGACGAAGACGACGACGACAACAATACACGCCGCCCGCGTCCCTCGAGACTCACTTTTACACACACCCTCTACCCCCGGCGCACTGCTCGTGCGTGCCCGTCGTATGGTGCGTGTGCATTTTCCACCCTTTCACCGCACCGCTCGAGCGCACCCCCGCAAAAGTCATCCCTCGCGCGTCACACACGCACACGCCTATACCGTATACACGCATGTACGCACGCACGGCCGCCACTGCCGCCGCCATGACGCCACTTACGGTATATACGTTACAAAGGCGGCACTTATATCCATATTTATCCATATATGTATATACGGTCTGTACATATATATATATTTGTGTAATATTTAAAAACAGTGGCGCGTTTAGATAATTCAGGAAATTACGTTAATACCTAATCCTATCAGACATCGTTGTAAATCTTATCGTTTTCACAACATTGGCGTAGGGTTTCGGGCAATGTTGTAAAAACGATGTTTCAGCCGAGTTGACCATATTATATAGGTTAAACTTCCAAAATCAACCTAAATTTTTTTTCAAAATATGACATATTGTTTGTTTTACGACATTTTGTAACTGAATTTTCATAACGGCGATAATATTTATAGTTTGTATTTGACCGATTTTTAATTTTTATTATTTTGTACATTATATAGATATTGCTTATCACTATCATATATTATTATGTGGTATTATTATTATTACCTACCTATGTTATTTATGCTCGTTGCAATAATATTATGTTCACGATCCCGTCGAATCCCCCCGATGTAATTTTGAATATATGATTTCATTTTATCGTAGTACATATAGAATACAGCGTACACAAAATAGTGAATGAAAATGAATGTGCATCATTTTACATTTAACAATTCACATACAGTATAATAAGTATAGTTGTACGGTGCAGTTAAATAAAATGGATCTAAACGAAAAAGGTTTAGATCAAAACAAAAATATATGTGCTTACCGGGCAGCTTCTAGAATTTGCGATTCGAAATACCATCAAAGTGAAAATAAAAATAAAAATTAATAGGTAATAATTATATTTTTGAATTTTTAATTATTTTATCATCATTGCCTACGCGTTTTAGGAATTAACGAAAATGCCTAGGCAATCACGTTGACATTAACGTCAATGCCTAATTATATTACTTACCAAAATTGTCAGTAACATATAATTATGTATATATAAAGGTACCTGCAATATTACATACTCGGACAACTAAAACCTACCTTGTATTTGGTATGGTAACCGGTACAAATGTCAGGATCTGAAATATCCCGTTTAAAATATCCGGGGAAAAATTTTTCAAAATTCAAATTCAATTCCATTTTCAAAAATACTCAAAAGTAAAAATATCGATTGAAAAAATATCAAAAATATGAGATTAGTAGTAAAATACATATTGTGGTCGACTGGTTGAAACGGGGTTTTATTGACTCCACCAAAATTTCCTGTTTCGAAAAAAGGTATAATACCGAGTTCGCCGGCTACTATAATTGATTCCGTCGATTTTTATTTATGTACGTGAGTATATTTATTTATTAATAATTTATTATTTTTAGTATATATCAAGTGTGTATTTATGCACATATGCACTCTTATGGTCTAAAAATGAAGATGGTGGAAGGCACTTCACTCAGGATAAATCATTCCTTTTGATAAAACTAAACGTAAGTGAACTCAAAAATAATCTTATTCCATATGATAATTAAAAATTTTATAAAAAAAGATTATATCAAATTTTTAAATGGCAGTGTATTAATAAAAAATCAACGTCCCAGATTCGATTTTCAGGCTGCAAATGAACTAGCCTACGAGATATTTCTTATTGTTGGTGGAGTCTGGTCTCTGGTGCAAGCCGGCCATAATTCTGTTTATGCAATACTACATGGTAATAAAACATATTCTCAACGTGATAGAGGTAATAACATTGAATTTTTAAAACTTAAATAACATTTTTTTTTAAATTAATAAATTTAAAAAAAATCGGCGTGGTTCATTCTAAAACATGATCTGTAGATTTAAACGACCCTCGCACGATCAATATTATTACCCCTACATCAAGGGCAGATACAGGGGGGCAATGGGGGGCATTGTCCTCCCCATTATAAAAAAATTTAGTAAAACGCCAAAAAAAATAGGATAATGAAAAATTCTACAAAAATGTAGAATAAAAAAACATTTTTATTGACCCATGCTTATATCAGTAACGTGTAGAGAACGTATATACAGCTCGGGTATAGTGCGCAAGAGCATGTGTACCATCTAAAGTTTCAGTAAATCAGTGTTATTATATTATTTAAGTTTAAGGTAAGAACTTGCACTTTATTTATTCGTTTATTTTGCATATATGAAATGAATATATTAGGGATAGTATAGTATATTTGAAAAATATATATTTTGAGTGAAAATAATAAATATATAGATTAAATTACTAAATTAATAGTTTCGGCGAAATGGACGTAAATCGTATTTAATATTTATATAAATTTTCCAAATTTTGGAAATAGAACGTTTTGAAAATACTCCGCGTCAATTGGTTTAGTTACAGTTTATAATTCGAGAAGGAATCTAAGAAGGAATTATAATAGGGATCAAGAAATAGAGTTCTTGATTAAAGAGTTTTCATTTCAATCTAGTACTTGAGTATTTAAAAAAATAATCGTTTTACAATAGTTTTTCTAAATTTACCAGAATTATTATTTTTATTATTATTATTGTTTAATATATTCAATTCAACGTGTACCTAAAAGGTTACAGGAAGTCGTCTGAAACTATTTAAGAATCGTATAGTTAAAAAATGAACGATCGTTATTTAAAAATTGTTCCGATAATTTTTACAAATATTGATTTTTTCATATTCATATACAATTTACTAAATCCACGTGTGACTATATATTATATGGTCAAATGTAGATTCATTTAAATATGTGTTTAATTTTAGTTTTTTTTTTTTTTTTTATAATAAACGTCATCCTGCAGGATAATATTTAATTCGATAATTGTATAATATAATATAATAATCGTCGGTCTATATTTCATTGTTATAGGTACAGAGGTGCCTATATATACCTCGTGCCGGAATAAAATCCACCGATTTCATTGTTTATTGTTTAACATTTTTCCATAATATACGAGTATATTATAGAATAACAATAGCGAAAAATAGTTTATTAAATTATTGTTATTTCATCTATAATGCATTCAAATTGTACAGTACATACAGTGGTCTAAAATATTATCATTGAAATTTCGTTTTTATTTTCCAAATTAAAACTCAAAACACATTTAATTTTATATTGTCGTATTGTCTTTGTTGTAAGCAATAGGATATCAAAAAAACATACATATACAAGTAGGCATATGCTGTAAAAAAACGCGATCGCATATATTACATTTAGGTACAAAACGTACAAGTCGTGTACAACAAACTATTGTTCAGTATATCGTTCTATGTAGCCAGTGTAGTAGAATCATCTCCTTAATTTTAAAAATCAACAAATAAAATATAAGTACAAGTTATGGAAAATTCATTTTTACAGGATCAAAGCTGTATATATAAATATACATACATAATTCGTGTACTCTGAGTAAAACGTTTCTATATCACTATTTTATATTTATATCTATTTTGAAAAAGTACTTTTTGAACCCCAATTATTCATTTTTGTATGGGCTAAATTGGAATGAACTAATTCGAATCATTATTCAATGAGTTACGGCTAATTAAAATGTTCTAAATCAATATTAAGGCATGTAAGTATGATAGAAATTTAAAAATGACCTTCTGAACAATTTTAAAATACTGAGATAGAACCTTTTTACTCTCAGTCCACAATATAGGCACTGCGCGTATTATATGATGTAGTTTCATTTTAAGGTGATTGTAAAAATTATGACATGAGTGAGCGAATTGAATTACACATTTTCTCTGAACGATAATAACATTAATTATCGTCATAAACTAAAACATTTATGAATTCGATCTTTATATAGTGCGGAGAACTCGTTGTACAGTGCAAATTGGGTCGGTAAAGAAGGTCGACATTTATGCGACTAAATTCTACAGGTCTCGCATGTACCTATATTGGAAAAACTTTTTTTTTTTTTATTGGGAGGGGGGGTATTTATATGTTTGTATTTATACGATACCTAATATTTTAATAAATTTCAGACGATTTTCGAAAGTATTTTTAACAAGGCGCAGGGACAACGTGAACAAATATTTATGAAGGGGGGAGGTGTATTCAAAATACAATGAAATACATCATCTAAACGTAAATAAGCAAAAAAAAAAGTCATACATTTTTTTCTAATTTTGCCAACTAAATACCGAGCAATTATGTATTAGTTTGCCGACTAAATTTCGAAATTCTTTTTTAAAATGTGTAAATAAGAATAAAAAAAAAAAAAGTTCGGTTTTTGCCGACAGCTTTCCTGGGACACCCACCCATAAATCAGGCCTTGACAATAGGCGTCCTGGACGAGTACGTCCCCACCCTATTACACCGCCACTGTGTCGACTGGACCAAATTTTAAGGTTATATATATACTGTAGGTATATTATTATCAGTGTTGAGACTTATCTAGATAAGTTATCTAAATAAATTTTCATTTATCTTTTATCATATCTAGATAAATATTGACAAGTAATCTAAATAATTATATTAGATAAACATTTTACTCACCTAGATAAATTTATCTAGATACTTTTTTAATTATTTTGATTTCCATTAAATTTTCGTTATAATTTTTGTTATGTTTATGAATAGGTATATTTTAAATTTAATTTTCTAAATTTAGGTATGTAAAAACATTTATATTTTAAATATTAAATTTGTTGTTTTTTGTTAAGTACAGATACATATTAAATATGCAATGATGTTATTTGAAATTTGGACCGGTTGCATGTTGCCGCTAGTTATACGAGTACCTATATATGCTATAATAATTTTATTGTGGTCAGTAGAGGATAATGGAATAGAAGTTTTTAGGAGTAAAAAGAGCAGTACAGGAAAACGAATCCTGTATTTGTGAGGTTAATGACTACGGTAATTTCATCACGATGTATTATATTGTTTATAAATTTGATAAGTTTTTGAAAAATATTTAAATATTTTTATTTCTTTAATTTTTACATGGAACAAAAAAAAAATATATATATATATAAATGTTTTATCTGATTTTTATCTAGATAAAAAGTTATTATCTTTGTCTTTATCTAGATAATAGTATTATGACTTATCATTATCTTTATCTGGATAATATTATTATGACTTATCTTTGTCTTTATCTAGATAATATTATTATGACTTATCTTTATCTAGATAAAATTTAATTTTTCTGGGCTCAAGGTCGACTATTATTATACACATTTACGGAACGGTTTCGCGTTATCTTCGACGCGTTTATCACGATAATATTGCAGTCGAACACAGTGTGAATATTATCATCTATTCACATATATACTGACGCGTACAATAAATATGTTTTACGTTACGACGGTCGATTATTGTACGGTGATAATAATCACACGGACGTACACATCATATACACGTATAAACAATATATATTATTATTGTATGTGTATATTATTATAATATTATTATGTGAACGAACGATAAAATAGAGGCCGAGCTAGCTATACGGATGACGACGGTGTATAAACGCGCGGGAAGACGACGACCGCGACGGCGGGAACCCTTTTAAATTGTGCGTTAATGAATCATTAAAAATTAAAAGTACCCCCATGTAGGTACATTTTGTAAGTACACGCGGACGAGTTAATGAGTTGTGTTTACAAAAACCGAATATAATAATATATAATATATATACGTACGTATTATGGATTATAATATTACATTATACGGTCGACGGGTGGTTAGCGATGTGAACGAGTGCGGACCGATCAGCTGCAGGCGCTGTGCAGTGCATACAGAATGAAATTGCTGTGAGAACGTACAACGCGTATATTATAATATGCATTATTATTATTATTATTATAATGGGTACCTGTATATTATTATAGAATTGAGTTTTAAACTGAAAATCGTCGAAAATTTCAAATTGTATGTCCTCTAAAACTGTATAATGTACGTTCCTATATTCATATTATGTCACCTATATTCGTTATTGAATCTAGGCAAAAAAAAAAAAAAAAAAAAGCAACGGAAAAAAAGGCGAGTGCGGAATAAAAAGCATATAGGTAAAAAATTATACACAGCTATAATGTTAGGTAAATTATAAATGAAAAAAAAAAAATAAAAAATATATCATTTTTATAATTTTCGAACGAGTCTTTCGCATAGTGCCGATTCATGAGTTTCATTATAAAATCATTGGTATTTATCGATATCAAATATTATAAAATAAATCGCATCAAAATCAACAAAAAAAAACATCACAACGCTATAATATAGGTTACCGACCTACGTCTATTTATGGCTGTATAGTGTAAAGGACTATAAAAGTAAAGGGAAATATAGTTCGAAAGACGACTATTGAAACGGAATCGAAAATTGGAAACGTTAAGCGATTTTTATTTGCAACATCTTCGCACTCTGAAGTACATATTCCTGTAGGAAAAACAAGTGGTTTTACATTATTAAATATTGTCATATTAAAGTATAACTCAAGTCCGGATTTGTATATGCGCTAAGAAATCTTGAAAAATACACTTAATATGCTCGTGAAATGTTCAAGAAATATGCGAGAGTATGCTTTTTCGGCGAAAATTGACATTTTTTTTTTTCTGTTTATTATCGTATATACGACGTTTTGACTGTGGACTGATTGAAACGGGCAGATTGACGAGACGATTGTCTATACTTTTGGCGGTCTCCGAGTGAACTACTATTTGCGCACAAATTGCAATCGATCGATGTCGCGTACACAGTGTTCTATTAAAATTATAATTACTACATTTGCCACCCAGAAAAAAAAAATTTTCCGTAAATATTTGCTTCCCAATACCTACCTTACCTACATAATATATAATACCTACCATGACGCGGTCCCAGTGCTACACTACAGTGTATACCTACTCCTTATATTTACAGGATATACGATGTATACTCATATTATTTAGATATTATCACCTTCTACCTTATATACGACGAAGGGAAAGAAATTATGTGCATTTTGCCGTATTTCAATGTGCACATTATAGGATCGGAAGAACAACAATAATAATAATAATTTAATAGAATAATATTTCTCAACTATCGTGTTTACATATATTCATATTATTTTGCTCAATATAGTGATCATATACACCGGACTATTCTTTCTTTTCGGTCCATATACTCTATGTATGTTTAACATGTCTATATATTATACGAACGCCACTGTTATCATATAATATATTATTTTCAACACCAAAACTAAACACACGATATTAACCGCGACTTCCGCGCCGACATAGATAATAATTATTCAAAGTCGTATAATTATTATATTAGCCGTTATACGAATGGTTTAAACAAAAAAACTACGCGTATATTTAGAGGATTTATCGATGTAATATTATTTCATAAACATGAACCGATTTCATTCTTCTCATTCGCCTTCTCTCCCGATTATTTGGATTCGGCCACCCTATATAGTCCTCTGCTTCTACTCAACTCGATCTTCAGTATCTTCTTCGCTTTCATTCTGCTATAGGTATATATATATACAATGCTGGGCAAGTTAATGATTTTTTTTTTAACTCAGTTAAGTTAAGTTAATAGAAAAATATAGTACAATTTTAAAGTTCTTAACGGTCAAGTTTAGTTTGAAAAAATTAACTTATTAACTTTAGTTGAGTTAATTTTTTTTCGTACGAGTCAATATAATTTAACTATATGTACACTGTACACTTGTACAGGTATAATAAATTATCTATTTTTTTTTTTGGAAATACTTACTGTTATTTTTCAACTTGAAGCATTTTAAAGTTTTTGAAAGTCATTAACATAATATTATTGAAAATACTGCAACGTATTTATAATAATTATAATAAAAATTAACGACAAATATATTCATAAAAACGTTCAATTAGTAGTAGTACCTATAGTCTTTTCTTCAAAATCTTTGGAAATTGCTGATTGCAAAAAATTAGTACCTGCCGAAATATTGTTTATTGACGGGAAATCTAATATATTTCTCGATTTATATTACGGAGAGATTATTATATATAATATATACCTACATAGGTTATTATTGTTTTATATATATTTTCGTGAGATAAATATAATTCTTATACCTAATATAATAATTATTAGAAACGACAAAAACAGCTTTATTTTTATTATTCAGCCGTTTCGACAATATAGACACAATTATGAAATGAAAGTGTGTCAATTATTTCGAAATTAACTTAACTGAGTTTTAATTAAAAGTAATAAGTTAATATAACCAAAAATAAGTTAAGTGAACAAAAATAAAATATAAAAAGTTAAGTTAAAATTAATTTAACTTTTAACCTTTTAACTCGTTAATACCAAGTATTGTGTGAATATATATATATATATATATATATATTATGACTATATATATAATCGTATAATTGGTACGTCATGTGTAAAACAATTTGTCGTGTTTAAAACGTTAAAAAAAAAATCGCAATACGTGTAATAATATTAAATATTATATATACTAACAGCTGTAATATAACTATATAATATTATATACTACTGCAACAGAAGTCATAAACAGTAAAGTCACTGTACTTGATGTATATATATAACATATAATATTATAGTCAGCCAGATTCCGACGTGGCAAAGTAAAAATTGTTACACGCTTCCGAGAACACTATTTCAGCACGAAATAAAATAATTTAATTTGATGGGGGTTTTTTTTTCTTCCAAGTAGGTACGATAATGTTAATGTTTTTTTTTTTTTCATTCTTTTTAACGAGAAATAATAATCGTTAAGTGAGTTTGTCGATTTAAGCAATTAAGTATACACATAATTATATGGGAGATAGCTATATGTACATATGCTAGAGAAAAAAAAAACGGTTTTCATTTTATAAACTACATTATAGGAGGCATATATTATAATATAGGTATATTCAGAGCGAACCGCAAGAAACAGAAAACGATTGGAAAAACGTTGGCGTCGACAATATAACCACTGCACAGTTCATATATAGAGAGAGCTGTACCTATACTCATATTATAATAATAAAATATACCTACTTGTCATTTTTCGTTTGTTCGCTGCGAAAGAAAGCCGATATACGGTCGAATAGCATCGGAGACAATATATTTTATTTATTATTGTATCGTACGCTAAATGTATTTATGCACTCGGAATCAATTATACAGACATAATATTATAACTATGTAAACACTTGGACGGTTAGGTAGGTATGCCTGTAACGTGATAAGCGAAAAATAAATTTGTTCCGTGGAAGAAAAACATCGGTAGGTATCTATATTATATGCATTATGCATGTTTTGATTTTTATTATGTCTTTATTATGCTGCTATATTACGTATAGGCGTACAATAATGGACATTATATTAGAAGATACGAACCTTTGTTTTTAAAGAAAAAAACGTGAAACAACTGTGAAGTGGGTAATTAGCATAATTGCAATCAAATTATATTCACAAATATAGCATTGGAACAAAACAATTAATTAGTCGAAAAATAATTTTTCTTCCATAATATTACAATTTTTGCGTATCAAAATGTTGTTTGACGGTTTTCGACTCTCCAGACGTGCTGCAGTTTGTCCATTTAGTTAATGCTATAGGATCATATAGGTATTACGTTTTAAGTTCATCTAACAATACGAACGTTATTTGACAATTTCAATTCGTAAACTTGCGTAAAGCCCATATTGAGTTTTATAAAAATGAATAAGTTATATATACTGATGTATTGACGACAGTCAGTCAATTGCACTAGTGATACTAGTAGGTACCTATTTAAATATTACGTATAGTATATTTATAGATGCTTATATTGATGAAATACGTTTAAAATTTAAAATATTATTTCCGAATATGTTTTTTTTAAATGTATTTATCAAGTGTTTTGGATACTTTTCGGACAAATTTTATTACTCGTGTATTTACATATTGAAAAATAGTATTTACTTTTATTACATTTCCACAAAATATTGAATATATATTTATAGAATATAATGATGCTGAATAATACACTTAAATTAAACCAACCGTATACGTCCCGTTTTCCAGCATTCGGTCAAGTTGCTCCACAAATTTTAAACGGGACGCTTATCATCCCTTTTTTGAAGGTAATTCTCGTTTTTCCTCTTTTTTTTCATAATTTGTAGAAACAATTAACCCTATTTTGCTTATTTGCCGTTTTTCTACGATTTTCGGAGGAACATTTCGATTTATATTTTCGAATGACCTTTATTTTTGGTCTCAGATTTTAATTTTCTAAATATGATCACCATAACCTAAACTAATAGGTATAGTTTAATAGTTATTTTTATTAGATTATTTTATATTATTAAATTTTCTTTTTAATCGTATATCGCTCTGTCAGTATATTACTGTATTATACTATATAGTAATTCGAATATTCTATACACTCTACACGATTTCTTAAGGTTGAAAAAAACGAATTTTTACGATGTTCTATAGGTACGGAATTTTATTGTATCGATAAAATTGAACGAACTAAACTATAAAATTTTTAGCATTGTACCTATATATATAATCTATATAATATAGGTTTATCGATGAATAATCAGATGATTATCAGTCCATGCTGTAAGCTCGATGTTTTCAAAACATGGTATTTAAAAAAAAAAATAATCATAATTACTCGCTATACGCACTTTATAAATCGTTCCGATAAAAAGTAATAAATAATAAATTTATTGAAAAATATTTAGTACCTAATAAAACCGGCGCGAAAAACAATAAAAACTAAGTTGGGCATCTGTTTGAACATATTGACATTTTGAAAAATCTATAAATTTGTTTGAATAATTAACTATTAAAACTATACCAGATACCTACCTATATATAGAATATTTAATTATGTATGTAAAATGTTTAAAAAAATAACCATTACAGTAATTAAACATTTACAAGTATTAATTAATTTTTAAGTAGTTGTCAAATCGCGAAAAAAATTCTTAAAATAGGTATATTATGTATATATTTTATAATATATAGACGGTGAAAGTTGGTCTATCGGTCCCTTAGGTCTTCGGAAAACTATAAACTATACTAGTGTAGTATTTTTATTTGAAATATTTGAAATCAAATATGAACTATTGTATTAAAAAAACGTTTTTGTGCGAATAGTTCAGTAAAACATTTATTTTAAAATAAACTCGAGCGCTTGTCTGCACTCTGCACTGTTATATAATATCATAAATTATTATAAAACCAAATCACAAAAATCATACACATTTTACTGTATATACTTATTTCAACAACTATATGTTGTCGTCTTTAGCGTCTAAAAATTATTTTTAAACAATGTTTTTTTACCATCTTTAGCGCCGAAGATGACAACATAGTTGTTGAAATACGTACCCGCAGTGTATTATTTTTGTGATTTGAGTTTATAATAATTTATAATTATGTTTTCTATTATTTTCGGTAATTTTCCTCTACCCGTTTAAGAAAAGCACTGTAAGGAAAATCTAAAAATTACCACTTTAATGTCAGTATAGATATACCTATTAAAATCCACTCGAAGCTAACACAATGCTATTGTTTAATCAAAAACTCCTACTCGACTACTATTTTACCCCCCAAAAATATATAAAAATAAAATAAAAATCAAATATAAATTTTTTTATATACTACCCTTATAGTGTTAAATACGTATTTAGAAATTTGCAAGGATGCATCAACTGGTTTATAAGCTAAAGTTAAGTTATTGTTAATTAGTTAATTTTGTGTACCTATACAATAATAATGTTTACTTATCAAATTATCTAGTTAACAAAATTTAAGAAAGTTATATTGTCTAGGTACTTAGCTAATGTTTTCCATTCGACGCGAAGTTCAAAAAAATATAAATGTAAGAATTGTGCGGAAATTTGATTTTAAGTTTGGATTTTTTTTTTTTGCCAGATGATTACATCTATCATAATACAATACTATCTCGATTTTGTTTAAAAAAATACGAGAAAGTAAAATTATTTAATTTACAATTAAAATTCTATTAATTAGGCATAAAAAAAATTATTTTTCTTAAATTATAAAAAAATTTATACTGAAAAATGAATATTAATAAATTACTTAGTTTAGGTATCCATTTTTGTTTACAATTAATTATTATTATATATGTTAACACGAATACCAAAGTCAGTTGTTTAATGTACAAAATATACATTATACTATGGATAAATAAATTAATTTCTTGATTAACCAAGTTCAGTTAATTTAAATCGGGTTTTCACTTTTAACTTTTACCAGTGAAATCATCGACTAATATTAACTACTTAAAAAAAAACATTCTAATTTACCTTAAAACTACCTTCGCATATTATATGACTGTTAATTTTATCATTATGTTTATCCATCATCCTTAAATATTTTATCAGAGATGCCGTAAAAATTTGGTTCGAATTTCGACAAACGTTTTTGACGATTTTCCGTTAGTTTTTTCAGTAGTTTTCCTTATTATACGTTTGGGAAACCATGAGGAAAAATCGAAAAATACCTTCTTTTTTTTATGTATATCTAAATTGAATTTGCTATATCAGAACAACGGCCTTTACCAGAAAAACATCTATACTCGTCTTCCTCCGCCCTTCCCCACTAGTTATAATAAAAAGTACACATCACTGTAAAACCAATAAACATCCCACAAACTACACGCTCAGAAGTCTAAAAAAAAAAAAAAAACGCAAGTTATAAAAACTAATAATGTTATACACTTTTAAAAGAGATAAATAATCATTATGTTTTGATACCTTTCGTCCATATTCTTCGTTTCGTCTCTAATTTCCGTACGTAAGTAAATATATACTCGTATAACGTCATCGACAAAATATAATTATATGTCCCAAACGTTTTTTCTCTTTTTCTCGTATATAGGTTCCGTGTCTCGTGTAGTATGGCCGGTTCGTATATCTCCACCGTTAACTATGTCACTATGTCGATTGATTTAAGATTTTCGTTTCGAAATTATATAGAGGCGCATTACGTACTAATTTTTTTATTTTTTTATTTTTTCATTATTATTTCGAGTAAATTTATATATTTGCACGTAAGTCGAAAATGAAACTTTAATCGATACGGGCAAAATATATTACGGGTGTTATCGCATAATATTATATAGTTCCGATATATATTATTGTTATCACAATCATTTGAGTCGCGAATTAAGACTGAACCTTTACGGGCCCCGGGCACCCGAACACTACGCACGTACCTATATATTATAATAGATATCGCACAACGGGCCCTTTGACCCTTCGACATCGCATGCAAATAAAATATTATGCACGTCCCTGCTGCAGCAGCCGGCAATAATAATAATAATAATAATAATAATAATGAACGCTTGTTTCTCACGTACCGAATGCGTATAAAGGTACAAATCGAGTCGAGTACGTCCATATATATACTATATATATATACATATACCCCCGCGAATAATTTCTCAGTCGCTAATATGGCATTGTGTTTATGCGCACACGTAAAGAGAGTGCAGGCCTCTACACACATAAAATATTCAGATGAGAAATGTGTGTGTGTGTGTGTGCAAATCCTTTCATTTCTCACTCGTTCCTTTTTTTTTTAATACGACTTTTGTAGGTATAGGTTATACATGTATATATAATATAATGTGTGTAAAAGAAGAAAAAGAAAGGTGTTCGTTATTATTATAATAACAATGGGCATGCGTAATATCGGATAAGGGTTTTATTTTTCGTGACGACGCATCCTGATTTGCGGAAAACTGCATATTATTATTATTATTATTATCAAAGACGCGTAAAAAACATTACGATATATAGGCTCGCGTATATATGTATATATATATATTATTATTAATAATATAATATTATGCGTAGTATAATATTATACCTATATTGTGTGTGAAAAAGACTCGTCGTTATATACGATTTTATTTCATTTTTCGCCTTTCGAAACGCGTTTTTTTTTTTCATTATTATCATTATTATTTTTATTATTGTTATACATATCGTATACAATATTATCACTATTATCATATATATATATATATATATTATGTAAGAGGACTTCTATATCCGTACGTGTATAGGTATAGATATATATGTATAAGGACATGGAGGACGCCGACCCTTTTGCGTATGTTATATCCTTAAACCGTACGTCGTCGTGGTGAAGTCCTTGGCACGCGCTACACGCCCCCTCCAGCCGAGAGCATCGAATGGATGCGAAAAGTTGCGTACGTATATATAGGGTGTCGCGTGCGCTCGGCGCCGGAACGAACAGGGACAGACGCAGAGACACAGAGTGATACGTGTATATATAGAAGAGACCCCGAGACCTTAGACCCTGCGATTGACTCCAAAAAAACAATAATAATAATAAATAAATAAATAAAAAATAAAAATAAAAAACGCGCGATCCCTTTAAAGAACCCTTGTTTTTTTTCGAATTATTTACGTTTAACCCGCTGCGCCGCGCCGTGTCCCCAGCGCAATAATTTATACGATAAAACGTCGCGAACGTCCTTTGCCGCTGCGGGATCGGAAAATCAATCGGATTACGCTATACAGCAACGCGAGTTATCCATGTACGCATATAGCAGAGGCGGCACACGTCGAATCCTTCCCCCCCCCCCAAATTATTATTATTTTTTTTTTTTTTTTCTAGTAAACTTGTAATGTAAAAAGTAGCGATTTATTCGTTCGGCGACCGTCAGCGGCGCAACTATAGCTCTAGATCTTCGGGGGCTTCCCATAAAATTGTCTAAAAAGAACATAAAAAAAAAACAAAAAAAGAGGTCATCGACTTTTTTCTATTTGAATTAACTTCCCAAAAAAAAAAAATTCGCAACATATATATATAGTTGCCTTCCAAAATATACGAATTGCGTCCAGTTCTTTTTGAAAAAAAAAAAATAACAGTCAGGTAGTTCAAAATTATATACGAGGTGCCTCCCGAAAATGTACACACATTATTAGTCAGTGGTTCACGAACCTAGTAAAAATACCGTTATCATTTATAGCATATTTTAATACGTTTTTTATTTGGAAATATAATGTTAAGTAATAAAATTTGGTTGCATTCATTTTATTATAACGTCCAAGGTACATTTTAGATTAAAAGCGCGTCTCCTAAGAATATTCTTAATATTCTTGTGAATAAAGGTATCAGATGATCTTAAGATACAGAAGAAATAAGGCGACATGAAAAATCACTAGGTACTGGATATAACACGAAAACACTTGAAATAAAATATATTCAAAAATAATTCAAATAAAAATACAAAATACAGTTATTGTTATTTTTTTTTTTTTATGTTTTAGATTCATTTTTGGAATCACTATTATATCTCGTATTTTACTACCTTCTATTTGGGAGGCAACTATATATAGTATAGACCCTTTTTGGTTACGATAAACATCCGAGAGCACCTCGGATATGGTTGGAACGAACTCGGATAAAAACTTTCCGTCGATTTTACATCGTGAGGCTACTAGCTAGTATGTCTCCCCAAGAATCAATCATATATGACAACGATTTTGAAACTCATTTATTTAATATTAAAAAAAAATTTTTTTGGGGGGGGGCTAAGCCCCCAAAGCCTCCCTAGTTGCGCTTATGAAAACGGTTTAATACCTATATGTAAATATCCGGTGCAGCACTCTTTGCAGTTAACTTTCGCAGTTTCACGCACCGAATGTCGTGAATTTTTGAACACTGATTTTTATCATTGGCGAACTGATTTCATAGGTTTGAGGTGTAGATAGTTATTTAAAGTTAATTCGTCAACGGTTTCAGGAAAGTTAATATTTAGGAAAATAACTGTGTGAAAAATGCAAAAAATTTGATAATTTTATAAAATTTTTTTTTTTGCTTATTTACAAGGAAGTATACCTATTTCGTCAGCATTTAGTCGAAAAAACTATAGACTTGTCGATCAAAATACCAAAAAAAAAATTCGATGACCTTTTATTTTATTTTTATTTGTAAAGGAACCAGTCAAAATTTTGTACCCGTCTAGTAAAACCTGAAATGATCGCCACTGGTTTTGATATAATATCAGAAGGAATCCGGCGCTTTAATGTCAGTGTTTTTATATACAATTGGAAAGTATTTAATAGTCCTATATAATCTTTAAAATGCATCCATTCGATCGAGGAAAATTTAGTCTTGAAATAATGTACTATAATAATTATTCATAAGTTTTGTCATTTAGGAATAAAGTAATTTAATAAAATAACTAAATAAAATTAACAAGAAATGTCCCATACTATATATACGTATTTATTAAAACATCACTACTGCTCGGAGTGCATTTTGGCGGATGCGACAAATCTGGACCACTATTTAATCGACACAATTCGTCGTCCTTGCTCTAATGTTTATTTTTAATTTAAATTATTTGTAAAACAAAATAAAAAAAATGATAAAGGATTAATGATAAATGATGTTAACGAGTGTGGAAGATGCGCGACGATGAAAGAGTTTTGTACGGACGATCTTGTGATCACTGTTTATAATAATTAAAAAATATGAATTCCCAAATTTTAAAAAGGTAAATATATGTTTTGGAACTATTCCCGATAAGATAGGGAAAAAAAATCATTTTGGGATTATTTCCGTGGGCGCATCACTACGTACATACGAATTATATAAAATCTATTAAGAGGACGCTATACACCCGATTTTTAAGCGGTTTTCTATAGGCAATTTTTATGAAATTTAGAAAAAAATTAAAATCCGACAATTTCAAAATATTTAATTATATTTTAAAAGTAATTTAAAAATAGTCAAGTGTTAGTACCATTTTTCATTGTTGTGTTATCACAATATTTGTTAAAAATCACTTTCGTGCTCTATATAGGTACAACTATAACTTTTCTCTGTATAATCGTAAAGTCAAAACTTACACAAAATATAAAAGGTGAGAATATTTACTATGTCGTAGAGTAGAGTTTTTATTCAATATGTTTTTTTGAAAGCCTAAAATCGATGGCAAAATATCGTGAAATTTTTAAATTAAAAAAACTTCATGCTAAGGCATAGTAAATATTCTCAAAGCGATTCCCCCCCCCCCTCAAAGCCACCGCTGAATGCTTGTCAGACAATTTGTATTATTTTCCGGGAAAAAAACACGAATATGACGATTTCATGTGAAAATAATTAGGAAAATCTTTTATTACACAATATTTTATACTACTGAGAGAGAATTCAACTATATTTCAATGTTACAAAAAGTATGGGTATATATATTTTTTTTATAAAATTAATTTTTAATATTATAATTTGTTACCGATTTTTAGATTTTAGTTATCACCAGTATAGCTGTCGACTACCATATGCTCCAGTTATTTATTTACAAAATTTAAAAAAATAATACGTTTAGAAAATTGATAATCGGGTTTTTCAAAAACCGCTTTAAATCGACATCTCTTGAAATTGCTTTACACATTTATTTCTTTTAAAATACCTACGATTATAATGTATATTAATTACTATTCAATGTAATATGATAATGTATATTATTTATATATTCACCTCAGTTGCATCTGTCCATCCGAAACAGTAGCCTAATAAATAGTGTGTACCCGCACATGCGTGCGAAGAATATCCGATTTTTTTTCTAAATTCTATGGAATCAAACATTTTCGGGATTTTTGACATAAAAAGTGAAAAATCGTCGTAATATAATATTTTTTATTCGTAAAAATATTGTACAATAATATTTAAGTACCTATACTCTATAGGTGTATATATAACTCCAGTGTATTGGACGATTTTTCCTACTCTTGAAATCATATATAATAATCATGTCGTCTTTATATATTACGAAATAATAATCATAAGGTAAAAAAACATCATTTCGTAATATTACTATATATTCAAGCGTTCACTGCCAACATAAATAATTTAAATAATTAATAAAACATATATATAAGTATGGTTTAATATTGATAAGAAATTATTTTTGTATTAATATAGTACCTACAGCCAGTGGCGGCTTTAGGGTAGGGGGCTTAGGTCATCCCCAAAGTCCTAAAAAAATGTAAATATTTTGTATAACATACATAATGAGTAATAAAAAGTCATCAACTCAATTTTGACCCTTCCCCAAAAATATTAAATGCTAGAGCGGCCACTGCCTACGGTATATATATAATATATATATAATATACATACATATTATATAGTATATATATACAGGTTTTGAATAATAAAAAACTTAATTACGAAAATTGTATTTGGATATCCTTTGCTAATCGAACAAATCCTATAAAAACAGCGGTTTCCCCAAAAATCAAATTGTCGGGGAAATGAGCATTTTAGATTTCTTCGTTTCACACTTTTGAATTATTATTTTATTTTTAATAATATTATTATATAATATATTTATATATATAAATTAATATAATATAATTAATTATAAATGTATATAATAAATTACTAATAAAATAATAAATTACTGTAAAAAGTTACAAATTAAATTAATATAAAATAAATTCTTATTTTAAAACAATAACAAATTACATGTTTATATAAAAATACTTTCTCCATATCACCAAACATATTTATTACTTAATATTTAAAAATGTGGTTTTGATAGTATTTATAGTGGTATTTATATATTATATTAATGGGGAATAAAATGTGATATTTAAATAAATTTAAATTCATAAGATATCAACACATAACAAACAATAATTACCTTTGCGAGAGTAATGATGAATTATTATTAGTCCGTAATTATCGGACTGAAATTTAACCAAATACCGTTTTTCGTCAAATTAAGACCCGGCGACTTCTTCAATCGCAGAGGAATATCCGTTTTTTCACACGTTTTAATTTCGTATTTCAACAGCACTTCCGATAGAACCAACTTCATTTCCGATTCGGCGAAACGTTTTGCTATAATATACAAATTAAAGTCAAGAATACACATTTTGCCGTTTACCCGCAACTTGCCAGTATATTACAAATGAGGGGGTCAGATGCAAACTGATGCAAATTTAAAGTTTGATTTATAATTGCTAATTATGTACTTAGGGCAGGCATTTTTTTTTAATTGACAATATTAGTTTAAGTAATACCTTATTGTTATCAACTTATTTGAGCTACATACAGTGTCTTATTTTAGAGTTATATGAGCTTTAAGTTTGGGAGTACTATATTTACACTAATATAAAACTTTGTGAAATATTAAGAAAACATATTGATATATTAAAAATACAACTTTTTTTCTCATCTGTTTTGAATGAAAAAGATAATTAATTTTTTTAAACAAGCCTTTTAAAATATTAAAAATATAATATTTTTGATTTTTAGAAAATTAAATTATTAAGAATATAATTTTGCAGGATCTTAGCCTTCATCTGTTTCCAAGTGATCAGTGATCATCTTATTCTTCTGATTCAGATTCTGAATTTGTTGTCTGATCATTGTTTATAATAAAAACATATTTTCCATTTGGTACATCTTTGTAGAAAAAATGATAGATAGGTGGGATGTAGGGAAGTAGTTTAAGAAGGTGGTTGTATTTTTCAACTTTTATTTTTGGAGGTTTTGTATATAAATGCCCAAGTTCAACACCGAGAGCATTAGATATGGGTCTGCCTGGTCTTGTGATTTTTTTCATGTCTATTTTGTTAAAATCAATATGACTGTAATTTTTTTTGAAAAAAAGAGTTAAGGGAATTTTTTTCAAAATGCAACCACCTAACCTCCCTCATTCCTTTTATATCTTTTGAATTTAGAAGTGTATTGACATTATCAATTCAAAATCTTGGTTCAAAAAGTGAGGTTATTTGTATCTATTTTTAACGTTTTGTTTGGTGGTAGAAGGATGTAAGCTCACTTACATTTCTCTTCCACTAACTTTTTTTTTTACTTTTCTGGAGTATTATTTTTTTACCAGCAGATAGTGCACACCTATAATATGAAAAAATCACCTACATCTCTTTGCCACTAAAATATTTCATATTTCATGAGTCATTTGCACTTACTATCTCATTTTTTCATTTTTTGTCACTTGCATCTCTTTACATCTGACCCTCTCAAATAATAAAGCATAGAACATTATACATATGACATACCTATGCAATGGCGAGGTCCGTCGCCAAACGGGAAGTAAGTACCGTTCGGGCGTTTCGATTTTTCTTCCACGGTAAACCGTTCCGGAGAACTGCCGGGCACAGTGTAAGTTTCCGTCGCTTCTCTCCTTAGGACAATGTTGATAGAATACTTACGATTAGTCTCTGAAATGAAATATAATAAATAGTTTAAATAGTTCGAAATAAAACTTTTTAATATAGGTACTGTTGTATATATTATATATTATTATTGCGGGATCACTGTACTATAAGTATTGGAACAATAATTTACAGATAAATGTATATAAATAATTAAATTTGAAGTGGTATCAATATGAGCAACTTCTTCTTTCGCGTGACTCATATCTTGTATATGTATCTACTGTTTTAAAGATTTACTTATTCTATTATCTAATGTATACAGATCGTATTATTTTCTAAATAAAAAAAAAAAAAAATCAATACGTATTATACTATTTATTGCCATGATTTTTCATGAGAAAATTAGAAACGTAGGTAATAGGTTTTAACTTTACGTTTAAAATAAACATAAATAATGAAATATATTTTAAATTAGATATAATATATCTATCATATTATGTTCATTAGAAGTACGTTAAATGCTACCTTCTATGACCATATCGGCGTAATGTAGATCCGTTAAAAAATCATTAACAAGCTGGCCACCATATTCTTCTTTTTTTGAACGAATTTCCTCGCGTAATTTGTCTTGGACATCTTTGTTTATCGCCAACTCGTATAAGCAAAATGATAATACAGTAGAAACTGGTTCAGCGCCACTAACAAACAAGAATATTGCATTCGCAATAATATGCGTCTCGGTGTATTTCTCTGCAAAATACAATTAAATTATTAGCTAAAACCTTAATTCTAAAAATCAAGGTTAGTCAAGTTTACAATTTTTTTTTTAACCGAATCATGTTAAGTTCAGTTGAATTATAATTTATTAATAGTTAATTAGTCACATTAAAAAATAATATGAATCTTTTAATAACTCAATAAAGTTCCAAGGTAATAAAAAAAAAAATTCGCTTGCACCTAAGGTATGCAAATTATTAAGACATTCACTACCAAACTTGGGTAGTATTTAGAATATTTTTTTAGTTTTCTGAATATTTTTTAAATACATTCTTTTGAAAGTACTTAATACGGTATTTTAAATATTTTTTTACAAATATTATTATTAATATTATTATATACAGTTTTCCTAATACATTTTTTGGTTCAATCACATGTTTAAAAAATATTTTTTATTTTTCCGTCAGACTCTTATTTTATTTCGTTTTTAACTATATTTAGAAAGACAGTTATGTTTTTTTCCAATTTTAAATACATTGATTTAAATAATAATAGTTTTTATTGATGAAATAAATGGTTTGAAAGTTTTGTATTTATTGATATAATTTTATTATAATAAATTTAGTTATTACAGAAGTTAGTGAGTGATATGAGATCTATTATAGGTATATACCTAATATTAATTATTACAAAAAAAGTTACATACTCACTTATTTATTTATTAAATTAATCACATAATATTACATTTTAATATTAAAATTTGGATATAATTTATAATTAATAGGTAAATGTGTATTATATTCATTTATACGGAAAAAAATGTAATATTATAATATTATAAAGAAGTCCTTTGTAATATATTTTGTAATTTGTAATAAATTTTGTGAATTATTTAAAATAATTAGGGAATACTATTTTCATAAAGTATTCGAATACTTCTCTTGTATGTAATCGAAATAGGTATACCTACTTTTGACAAGTATTTTACCCAAATCTGCTGACTATCTATATATAATATCCACTTAGTAATATAACAGTATGTTCATTTAATATTTACTCTAATTGTGAATTTTCTATATAGATTATAAATATTGTATTTATTTTGAAATTAAAAAAAAATCAATCGGATTGGCTATTTAAGAAACAAAATTTATAAATTTAACAAATTAATTTTGCTATATAAAACCGTTGCTTATAAAACAAAAATCAATTTAATGTTATAATACATTTTTTAATTTTAGTTTTAGTTAAGTTTAAAATAGGTATAAATGAAAACCCAATTTCTACAAAATAGATTGTTTTTATTTAAAAAATACTTATTTAAAAAAAAACTACTAAGTAGTTGTTTAACACTAAAGATGAAAACATTGTTTTCGAAATACGTATTTGTTAAATAAAAATAAACTATTTTGTAGAAAATGGGTTTGTATTTATATTTATAAAAATTCTACAAGTAACTCAACACCAAAATAAGTTCAAAAGTTCAATCAATTGTATGTTACATGCAGCCATTGCAGCCTCTAAAATTGTGTGTATAGTACGACACACTGTGTAGTACCCAATGTGTGATGTGTAATACGAAATTAGCAACTGTGTTAATAAAATTAGGTAATTCTACATTTATATATATTATAATGTTGATGATAAAAATAAAAAAGGTCATTCAATGAAAAAATGTATTAAATGTGTAGTACGAAAATCAGAATATTTTAGGGGCTGGTTACATGTATTTAAAATAACTTTTTTTATATATTTCATACTTTGATACATTTTTTATATTTGTATATAAGTATTTTATTATAATTTATGTGAACTCATGAACCTCTACACGTACTTATTCATTATCTTCATTGAAGAACTAAATAAATAAATAATTAAATAGGTAGTAGTGTTTATTTCTCAAATTCTGACATATTATATATGACTAAAATAAAATGAATAATATCTATCTACCTGGTAATCAAATTATCATATTTAATCGTCCTATATATTAGTAACTACGGACAGACAGACAGATGAACGGATATAATTGGTGTTTAACCTTATGTTCAGAAACCTAAAAACGGTAATATTATAACCTCACAATTCTTGCATAATTTATTTGGAATAAAAGATTCAATTTTTCTAAAACAAAATATTTTAATTACTCTTAAAATGTATTTGAACATGCCAATACTGTTAGAATTTCCTATATAAAACCATTTAAAAACCAAAAATATGACGTCCTCTAATTCTCTAGTCCTGTTGACATTAAATAATCTATTAATATTGTGAATAATTTTACGGATATCGTACCTAGATTGTCGCCAGTCGGATCACAGTTTAATACTAATTCTTTTCTCGCTTGCATTAAGGTCTGTGTTAGATCATTTCTGATCACGTGGTTTTCGGTTCTATATTTGATAACATCGGTAAACACCGATTTGAAAA
>JAIPRL010003485.1:0-46604 GCA_025469235.1 Pemphigus obesinymphae
ATTATTATTTACGGATAAACAACTAACAAGTAACCACGATGTAACTACCTACCTACCTATTTTATCTACATCGTGACATAAACAAATCTTTGAAAAGTCATATGCGCGGGAAACGTTATCATTGCAACATGTGTGATTAGTGAATACAATAATTATTGTAGAATATAGCATTTTATTGTACAGAAGTACACACAATATTTATCATAGAACCTTTTATTTCTCAATATTATTTCACTTTTAAATAGTTCCATTTATATGTGTACGAAGAAAAAAAAATTTAACTTTTCACAACATAGAACCTTTTCATACCTACTGAATATCTCATTCAATAATGAAGTTAGAAACTTCATTATAAGCTTAAAAAATCGGGCAATTTTTACTTTATAACAATTAATAAAAAAGTGTATTTTCGAAAAATGACTACATAGAAACTTTTCATTCTCAGGTGATGAATACCGAACTATAATAAACAATATAATAATAATAATAATCTATCTAGATTTTCGAGCCATTTTCAGAATATAATATTATTTGATCGTTTTTTTTATACATTGACCAAAAATAATTTAAATTTCGTTTATAATTTATGACAAGCGTCTTTAAAATGATCATATGATAGGCAGTATAAAACAAATAATAGATAATTAGAACCAGTCGTTATATTCTAAACCAGCGGTTGAATAAAAGAAATCTATAATACTCAATGGTATCAATTTTCAAGGAATATCTATACTAGACAGCGATAATAATGTTATTATTATAAGACAACGTCCATTTATTTTCTTGTAACACTATTTAATACCACGATTACACAGTATCATTTAATGTACTTTTTTTGTTATCTTATTTTATTTTTAGTATGAATTGAAAATATCTCTATTAATATTATTTTTTGCTTTGTGATAATATAATATTACCATAGAAATACTTTTGTTGTACCCGGAAGAAATATCGTATTATATTACATTTATAAATGTCACCAATTCAATACATACTAATATAATTTTAATTATATATAAGTGCCAACACCCACACACATTTTACGTGTGCATAGGTACAGTGATAATTCAATAAAACATTTATTAAATATTTTATTGATCTGTTGATACACGTTTTCAATTAAATTCCATCTAAATTGTAATTATTTAAAAAATATATTAATTTTTAAATTTTTTAGATATAAGTAGTGCACTAAATATGTGTTTTACACGGATAAACATTTTATACATATTATTTTAGTTCCAAAATTAAAAAAAAGTATAAGTAGGTATAGGTATAGTATATACAACGATAGTATAGAGAGTTTTTAGATACATAGGATACATTATTTATCTGTGTTGATTCAATACTAGTCACTCTATTTCGTTATATTAATGACAATAAGGCTGGCCATGGTATAAAGTTCAAGTTAATTTAATTTTAAATTTTTTAATTCATAATTTCATTTTTTGACAAAACTACACATTAGTTGAGAATTCAACAAATTAAAATTATAGTATCTAATTAACTTATTATAAACGAGTTAATTATATTCATTTAAAATAAACTGAAAGGAAATTATATTTTTTTAGTATAAAATAACTCTGATAAATAGTAAATTCTAAATCAATAAAACGCAAAAATGAAAAATATATAGCGAGGCATTTAATTATTTTTATACTTTTGTTAATAAAAATATTAAATTTAATAGGCACTTTAGACTAAAAGATATAATTTTTCAATTATTCCAATTAAATAGTCGCTAAATATTGAGTATTTTTTACACAAATTGTACCAGGAAATATTTTTTAGAATGAATACATTTATTTTTATTTTCAGACTTTATAATATTAGTATTTAGTATGATTGAAAATGTTAAAGATTTTAAAAGTTTTTAGATTGTCAAAGTGTCAATATTATTATTATTTTTATTATTATTAAAATGTGTTCATAAAAATATAATATATTAATCATATGTAGCTGGAAAAGGTTGGGGAGGAGATATGTTCTACGGTTTAAGTTATTTGAACTAAAATCTTTAAAACAATTTGATACATTATATTACATACTTATAATTGTGAATATGAATTATTGGAAAATTAGGTATTATAAGCGAATGAATAATTAACTTTTATGTTTATAACTACTCAAATTTCTCGTAGGAGTGCTATATATGTAAATAAGGTGTTTGATTTTAACAATAGTTTCAAAGAGCAAAATTAATTTACCAAAAAACTACTTAAAAACAAGATTATTTTTAATGTTTATTTTGTAATTGTAATTAGTAAAAAAAAAAAATACAAATTATGGGCAATAAGGATGTCCAGTTCGATATACAAATTTTTAGACCCCAGAATATTTAATTAGTTTTCGTTTATGATATTAAATGAAATATGTTATACTTAAAAAGTATACTTAATAAATACAATTTGTTTACACGAAATTTTTTTCCGATTACTTTGATAAACTGATAAGATTCTTGTGTCTACATTGGGCGTGTTTTCGCGATTAACCAGGTTAAGTTTTTTTGTCTTAACTATAACCAAACATAATAACCATTCCATTTAATCAGTTATAAATTATTGTAAACCAAAAACTAATTGTTTATAAAATTCAGTAACCATATTATATTTAGTTATTGCGAAATCGTTAAACATAATTATATAATAAGGCTGTTTTGTAAATCACTATTAGATTATAAACGTGTGATTATACGTATGATTATATAGGCATATTCATGACCTTGATATATATATATATATATATATACTCGGATAACAAAATAACAAAAATTTCACAACTTACCACATAAATTATCGCACTCGCACTTATTAGAGGTACGTTAAAATTTTCTTCGGAAAAGTGATAGCCGCCGTGCGAGTACAACAATGCGCACGATTTCGATAGTCTAGAATAATACCACGCAACCGGTTTATAGTCCTGGTGCATTCTCGAGTATTGACTCATATCTTCATCGGTTTTCTGATGGGTAAAAGGGCAATGACACTTGCCCCCTGAAAAAATGGTAGAAAATCAAGTTTTGAAAATTATTAATATTTCTATTACTATATTAATGAACAATGTTAATTATTCATCAACAGTGCACTTATATTTATATAATATCTTTAATATTTAAATATATACGATATAGTTAAAAATTATTAATATTTACAAAAGGGCATTCGATTAAATTGCGAAATTAAGAAAAAGATTAGCAAATGGGTATATTTTATATACCGTTCCGAATAATTAGACTTAGAACTTAGACTTAGATCATTGAAAATCTGATCAAATTTCGATAGCTTTTCCAAAGCGCCATTGTTGGAATTACATACTATTATTAAAATATAGAATGAAAGCAATAAACTATTATTTACGTTGCATATGTTGCATATATTATAGTCATTTTGATTAAAAACTTAACTGAAACAATATTACTTATGGTTTAAAGAGTCCATCTAACGAGTTCTTATACACAGAGATCGAGATCCAAGTTTATAAAAATTTTTCAAAAATGAAAGAACTTTTATTACATATGAATTATAAATAATTGTTGTCTAAAGTAAATGAAAAATAAATACAATACATCGCATATACGATAGTCTTAATTTCATCATACTGAAACTATAGCACGCCCACGTGACCGCCAATAATGACGATTCTTTCTTTATTATTATACGCATTATCGACTACGATTTTTCAAGTCATCATAATCTCTATATAGTTAAATTAGTAATAAATTAAGGATTTTATAAGTTTATCTTTTATTTAATATCTTTGGACTGAACTTGATCATTGCAATATAATATAATTAGTATAGGTAGATTCTATATATATAAATAAATATTTTATGATTATTTTACGAAATATTTTTACATAATTATTCTGATGGACATAATCAATTCGTGAAAAAAATAGGTCGCTTACTTCCGTTGTTAAATACCTGTTTGTGTCAAAGAAAAATGGTCACGTATTTTCATCGCCCATTCCCTTGAAAATACCTGACTCGATTTAAACTACATACTTCTAAAGTGAAACCATTGAAATATTAACCAATTATATTTTGGATGATAAAATTAATATATCCTTTACCTACCTTATACCTATATTATAGTGTTATATTGCATACAATATTACACTACGATTTTAGCTATATTGTGTGGAATTGTATAGTTGGTAAAAAAAGTACAATCGATGGCAAATATATAAAATCGTACTTTGGTGTTAAGTTACTTATAGAATTATTTATTTATATATATATATAAAATCGTATTCCACCCTCAACAATAATAGATTATATATATATATATTAGACACGGACTAGGATGGCATTATTATTTTATATCGGTGAACAATAATAATTAATTGACTGAATTTCCAAAGGTAGGCATTGAATAATTAAAAAATTAACTTGTTTTTATCTTTTAACTTAACTAGTTATTTAATGTGTTCATTAACTAATTAACTTAACTAGTTCAAATTATCATTGGCTCAACATTTAATTGTTAATTTATAAATCATTAAATTTAGTTGGAACGTCAAACACGAAGTTTTTGCTAGTGATACAAATAGTTGTGTAAATGTACAATAGTCATGTACTGTGGTGACTGTAATATTCGTGTATTCTTAAAATAATTCAGTAATTTATCAATGGCCCGTTTTTGTTTCTTTTTAAAATTTCTTCGATAATTTGCGATCATCTGAACAATATTGATTACTAATTGATACTGTAGATTAATTCCGATTTCCGGATGACTATAGTGTTTGTTGTTCTATTTTTCATATTTTATTTGTCAATTATTTCGAATTTCAAATCACCCATACCTACATAGTTGTGGTTATATAATTTTTATAGATACAATCATTTATTATAATATATACATTACCTATATACACCTATAATATCTTGGTGACATCTATTTGAACTATCTTGATTAAATATTATGAAAAGTCGGTAACCAAAAAAATACCTAATCGTTAATACCAAGAATGGGCATCAATAAGTTATTAAGTTGAAGTTAAGTTATATATTTTAAAATATCTACATTTTGATTTTCAATTTTGTATAGGTACCTAATATACATAATATATACAATATACGTCATATAACGTATATTATATTATATTATTATAGCATACTAAAAATAAGTATTATTAATAAGTACCTATTAAAAAGATATTATGAATTTTATTTGAATACTAAATTTAATAAAGTATTGTTAATAAACTATATACATTTACCTATCTATTATAATCGGGTTTTAACTTTTAACTTTAATTAGTTAAGTTATTAGTTCGATAACTTTTAACTTGTAACTATTTAAAAGAAATTGTTCATAATTTTAACTTTATTCATTAAATTTTTCCATCCTTGCTTAATATATTTAAAAAAGTTAAATATTGGGAAAGTTAAATGTTAAATTAAAAATTAAACTTTCTTTAACCAAGATAAGTTAATATTTTTTTCTATGTAACTTTCAATTTAACCAGTTCAATTTTTTTATGGTTAACTAAAAACATTTAGGCTAACATTAATCAGTTAATTTTTCCCATAACCTTTGTGAATTCCGATTCACCTCCGATTTAAAAAACTGATAGGCAATTCTTCACGACAATGAAATTTCAGATTATAGTATTATAAGCCGATAATAATATATTTCAATGATGCTTTTAACATATTTTCACGAAAATCTATACAAATAAATTACGATTAACCATGGATGTCCACAATGACGTAATTTTCATACATCTACTTTTACATAATATACACAAATTTATAATTAAATTATCGATTGCACATTCAATATAATGTCCAATTTTATTATGGAATACATATTGTACTAATATGGGCTTTTGGTAGACCTAAGGCTAGGCCCCCTCCAGACCTAATATTATTATTAATAATATATACAAAATGGTATTTAAATTGTCCCCCCCCTTAATTGTCTGCCCTACCTACACGACAACATTCACTAAGCGTGTTTGATAAACTTGTAATCGTTAATCATGTAATTTTTTATTTGTAATTTTTTGATTAATATTTACATACCTATCGGCATGTACATGAATAATATATTTACAAAAGTTATATTTTCTTTTAATTTGATTTTTGTGCCACTTAAATGATATTCTGTGATGAATTGCTATATTATTCAGAATTTTTTTTTTGAAAAATTCCATGTAACAATGTCAAGTAGTTTCTTAGTTATTCTAATTTATATATTAAGAATAATAGTGTTTCTAATGTATAAATAAGACACATATGAGTTTGAAAATGATATTAACTCGTAATATTTAGTGAATACTTATTTATACTTTAATAATGCCTACTATTTTAAAACTAATTAAAGCACTAATTAAATCAATGAACAGACAATTAATTAATATATAAATTAGAAAAACGAAGAAACTATTATTATAATACGTGAATATTTAAAATAAATATTACATGAATGGTAATAAATTTACAATAAAAATAAAGTATAGTAACTATTTAAGAAAAAAAAATGTTGATATTCGACAAATTGTATATATCACACAAATTTAAATATTGGAAAATATACCTAGTCTAAATATAGATAATATAAATAATAATATTTACAATTTAAAGATAAAATTTGGGTGAGTCGTATTATTAAATCACCTATTATCAGTGCGGCGCTATGCGGTAAAGTAGGGAAAAGACCCTATCTGAATTTGATTTAACCCCACCTTTGCCCTACCTCCTTAAGATCAAACGGAAATTTAAATTGCATGTATTTACTTATGCTGTTTTCCATCTCTTTGGCTATGTAATTCATTGTATTTTTGTTTTTATGTGTGCTGGTTAGATAATAAACTAAAGAATTCTTTTATTTTGTAAATATACATCACGTGTATGATTTGATTTCAAATTTGAAAATATATTATTTGAAAACAAAATAATAATACAGGATTTCCTATGTATTTCAATAATTAACAATAATTACAATTTACAATAGTTTACAATAAACCTAATACTTATTATAGTATTATTTTGTGAATCATACAATCATATATACGAAGTGAAAAGTATAATCAATGATATATAAAAATGTATGCTGATAAATTGATAAAATGACTACTACAGATTTCGTCTACGTACCTTGAGTGCCATGGTGACTAATTATAAATATGTCGCCCATGTAAATAATACAGGAACATGGAAAAGTTCAAGTTAAATATTCTGTGATATTAGCATTTATCTACGTATTTCAATTATATAATATATACTGTATATACAGTATACTGATATAATAATATAATATAGCCACATAGTAAAATCAGATGTTCAGTTTCTAGCCTGAGAAAGAATAAAGATTGGAAGTTTTGCTACAATTATTTATATACTAAATGCAAATTTTCCTAAAATATTTTTGTAAATAGTAAAAAAAAAGTATTTAAGTTTGTGGAAAATGTTTAAATTAATAAAAATCAAGATCATATTTATAATAGGTAACTAATAAATTCAGTACCTATACCAATGATTATTGTTTATAAAATGTTTAAAAAAACCTATAATTTTCAATACTATAATTTAAAGTTTTTCATAAATCTATACGTTATATTATTATTATCATTTTTTAAAATTTCCATTTTTCTCTATTTGCTTACCTATTTAATTTATATAACTAAAAATGCCTTCAGCAGACATTATGGGTATACCAAAATATCCACCCTAATAATAAAAATTTTATCATTATGAAAAACCCTTATAAAGGGGCAAAAATATACGAGTATATATTTTCCCCATCAAAAAACTATTGCTAAAATCCTACCTCCTTCACAAAAAAGGTCCAAATCCACCCCTGCATCATATATTGTAATATACAACATGACGTAAATAAATAATGAACAATTACCTATAATTTATCAAATAAAATAACCAGTGCTTTAGTGGAGGGTATTAAAAATTAAAAGTTTAAATTATTTTTAAATATCTAGCCGTATATAGATTTTCACGCTTAAAATTCATAACGGCCACAAAATGATAACGAGCAATACGTTATTTTTTTTCTTATACATTTTGATAAGTTTTAAAACCTACAGAACAAAATTAATTATGAAAATCTAGAAAAGGTGGATTCATAATAGAGTTTTGGTTCCATTTAAACTTTTTAGTATATTCAGTTGGTTCACCATATTTGTTTTCATTAATATTCCAATATTTTTGTTTCTGATCAGTTACTGCAGTCACGCTACACGCTAAACGCTCTAATATGAATCTCCCTTTATATTTTAAGAACTATTGAGTGACAAGAGTGACAACATACATGCCTAATTTTCAAAAACTTATAAGAAAAAAAAAATAAAATGTATTTTATTTTTTCAATTCATTTTATTTCTTCATTAAAGATTTTTCTAATACACCATAAAAGTAGGTATCTAATCTTATATACAAAATGCTAACTTTTTTAGCCGTTTTTTTCATAGAAAAATGTCTTACACTTTTATTTAATTCCCCTGTCCGTTTTCACACGTATTCCTTTATCTTTACTGTTTTCAAACTATTCTTCGTCGTTTTGCACTTTTCACGCTTTTTGTTCTTTTGCGTTTTCGTCTTTTCTCCGAACTTTCGACGTCTGCAAGAAAAATGCGTTTACTAACTCGCCGATTTTCCGTTATCACTAGGCGGTTTCTTTTTCATCGTGTTATCGTCCCGAATTATCGAAATCAGCTTTAGTGACCTTTGTAGGAATTTTTCGATGCTGTGGACATCAGATTTTCTTTTTCCGAACGTCTTAACGCCCGACTGAATATTTTTTTGTCTACCGATCGTTTCCGTCCGACCGGGACGTTCGTTCCGAATACTTATTTATTATTATCTATCGATTCACGTAATGGTGTCGTCCGTTATCTAAATAGTTTAAATACGACAAGTTTCGAACATCTCATCATTGATTATGTAGGTAAGTGGGAGCAAGAATTAACTTTATATACGGATACGTCGATTCAAATCTTACTCTGCCGATCTAATTTTTTTACGACTTTTTTATCCAATATCCGTTATCATAATAAAATTTCTTATCATTATAAATGATATTATTTAATAATTATTTTTTTTTTTATTTGTTTGAATAAATTTTTTATCTACCTGTTTTATAGATCCGAATATTTAATTAAATATGCATCATACAATACTAAACTATATATTATTATTTTTAAATCTTATAGTACTGAATTTAAAATCATCGGACTTCCGTAGTATTTTTCAATTTTAATTAAATTTATATTGATACATTCGGGCGAAGTTTTATCATTTATCTGACAATATTTAATCGGACTTTAAAAAAATATAAAAATATCGACCTGACGACAATGATTAAATACAAATTGAAGAACAAACAGTCCGAACGACTTCTTATGTGCTGAGTAGGTACCTACTATATTTTATTATATATTTATATTTTATACTCTTATTATAATTAACGATAAATGTATTTCATATCGTCAGATTGCTGACATATTTTTTTAAAATTTTGATTGAATTTATATTGATGTATAAACCCTGATACACTCAAATGTGAACCAAGCAAAACGAGATTCGAGTTCTTATAAAAATCTAAAAATAGTAAGTTCGATCAATTTTTGAATTACTAGTTTTGTCAATCTATTCGACGAAAATAATTTAAGGATGAATGACTGTCTTCTAGAAAATGAACACCAATTACGAGGAAGACGGAATAATTTTAAAATTAATTAATTAACAATATTTATCCCGATAAAATACATAAACCAAAGTATACGAATTTTAATCAAAAGTAATTTTACTAATCAGATGTTGTACTCAAAAAAATTACACCCACAAAGTGTCACACTTAAACCTAGTTACAAATTCAAGGTTTTACACATGGTTTTATATCAAATATAAAAGTTAAATTAAAATTATAAGTTTATTTAACTTTAAACTTAATTGTTAACTTATTAACTCGTTAATTCCCAGCATTGATAACAAAAAGCTTTTTTTTTGGTTTTACTAATTTTTCGGAAAATGAATAAGAGAAGAATAAACTGACAAAGCAAAAAATAAGAAACTGCAAAAAAAATAGAGTTTAAACATTTGAAATTAACGGCTACTCTATAATAACGGTATACACTTTTCAAAAACATTTTACGAAACTTTTATCAGAAGAAATTGTTTGTAAATTTAATATAATATCCATAAGTATCTTACCCCATGAACAGGCTGTGTCCACTACCTACAAAAATAATTTTTTTTTTGCGCACTTATGGAATAAATTCTGGCTACATGCTTGATCGTACCTACATACTAAATATAGCTTAAATTATGCTATGTTTAAGTTCGGATTGTACGATGAGCATACACTTAATAATACATCTTCTAGGAATTATAATATTAGAATTTTCACACGGTAAATTCGACATCTATTTACGAAATTCCTAATTAAAAATGAACATCGATAAGCACTAAAAAATACATCCAGGATACACGCGAATAGCGTTATATTATAATAACGTTGGTTCAAGCATTTTGGCTTGAACTATAACCGCTAAAACATAATCGCATACACGTCTATATTATATATTATATTGTATTATTATTATTATTGTTGTTGTTTTTTACCTACATAAGTAGGTAATTTATATTATTATTATCGTTATTAAAACCATAAAATGGACTTGAAATTTGTTTGGCGATTATTAAACCGGCAATTTGATAGCGTATTTTCTAATGTGGTTATAAAGGTATCGGTAATACTCATAATATTATGGTGGGTAACTATTTTTATATACCTACCTATATAATATAGTAACCAATTAACACGCACGGTTAAAACGATAACCAATTCTTGTACGTTAAACCGGAAACACGATTCTTTCATTTTTTTATCTTATAATAATGAAAGGATTTCGTCGGAAAACACAAAAAAACTTTTTCCTAGTAAAAATATAATTCAATTTATTTCAAAATAGTTTTATCGTATAAATATTGTAATATATTGTTTCTTACAAATTATTTTCACTGAGAAACCACTGCTATAATTTATTTTAATATTTAAGAATATTCAAGTAGGTATACTCTTATATATAATAAATATATTAATATTAATTATTATGTAATATACTAAAAAATACTTAACAGAGCATAATGGTACAAAACATAAAACGTATTAAATTTCAAATAACAGCCACAATATCACAAATAACATCTATAATGCGGCAAATGTACTAGATGCTACGCACGAAATTGTTATCAAACAACACAATTTAATTGATTTACAACAAAATATTATGACGTTTGACATACAAAACATGTATGTATTGAACATTGTTTAATACAAGTTATTTTAACAATACGACTTCCTAAATCATTTGAGTATAAAAAATGTTCATTATTAAAATTAATTTAGATTGGTAACTGGTGCCAATATACAATACCATGCAAGGTACGATCTAAAAATCAAAACTGTCATGACTTTGCTGCAAATAACAGGAAATTCATATTAATTCTTTAGTAATATAATATTCATAACAACTAAAGTTATATTAAAAAAAATTGTGACTTGTGTAAAATAAAGATATGTAATAGTATAAATAGATGTCAAGTATATTATTCAACGTAGACGATCGGCATTAAAAAACTAGCTATATATAGCAACAAAGCTGTAAATGTACAATAAGTTTACTGGATAATAATGACATAATTATATGGTTTCACTAAATAAATTATTATTAATAATTTTTTTGATATTCTAAAAATTATAGAAAAGAACATTTCTAAATCGATCCATAGATAATTTACAAAATATTAATTGGTAAAAAATTCAAAGGATAAAAAAAACTGAAAAAAATATTTGTACATTCGATATTGTACTGTATACACACAATAATAGAACGGCAAAATGCCTTATAATTTGGCATTTGAAAAATTACTCCTTACTTCCATTTTATAATATTATATATTTTAACCCTAAATTTATTTTAAAAATCCTGTTTGTTTATTTTTCGTAAACATTTTTATGATTACACAACAATAAAAATTGGTACGATTACAGTATTATTTATTGATTACTTATAAATGTATCATCACATCTTATTGTTAAAATGTCTTCAAAGTGGAGCGTTCATATATATAATTAACTACATATTTGTTGATTTATTTCTAAATAAACGTTCAACCATTTCGTCATTTCTAAACGTCATTAATTTCTCAAAATTCAAAAATTAAACTGCTTATCTACGAAAACAACTTCTTTACATTGAATGTCTACTGTTTACTGTTTTTAAAATTACACAATTCATTGGAAAATTTCTACTGAACTACAGATGCAATTGCACTAAATACAAATAAATCATATTGACCCCATTGATATAAACTAGTTTAATAAAATTACTTAAACTATTAATTTAAATTAATATAAATCCTATCAGTCCAACGTGTAAGTATCTTTACTTGAATTTTTCAATTTATTTTTGATTTTTCAATTAATAGATTTTACAGTACTGAAATATTAAGATATTTTTTACCTTAGAAACATTATATTACTTCAAAATTACATTAAAAATGCATTCTAACCAAATTATTTTTCAGTCAGACTTAAAACGGTTTTCGGATATATTAATGCTGCCAGTCGAAAATGAACGAACGTTTGGTAAAGTATGGTACGTCAGATAATAAAAGTTCGTTGAAACTTTAGACATTTTTATTTTTAGTATAACGTCACAGTTTCAACTATTTAAATACCTCGTGACTCTTGGTAGTCGGTGAACAGAGCTTCGGTTAGTACCTAATAATAATAAAAGTCATTACCAACAATTAAAATTACCTACGATAAAAGTTTGTACAAATCGTATATTATGAACTCGGATTTTCCCCTTATAAAATCAGCTGTTGCCCGACACTATCAAAATTAAAATATAAACACATTTAAATTTTTAAATAAGTTTTCGAGTAAATCCATAATTAAAAAATCAATTTCCCGACCGAACGGGAGTGAGTCAAAGACGTAACAACAATAGAAATGGATCGTAAAAACAATGTATAGAAATTGAAGTACAAATAAAACTATTTTTATTAAATAGGTACATGATAACAATCATCGGGGGTAACACTCTATGGCGGGCGTGAAGAATGGCTGGTTTGAAAACGGCTAAACGAAAGATCCACTTCCTATCTTTTCACAGCGAAAAAATTATTGACATTTTGGGACGTTGGTGCACCAATTTAGGGGGTTCGAAAATCCCGAGAACTTACAAAATAGTTGAGAACTGTCGATAAATCCGTGAATATAAACGACAAACAAAAAAGAACAGAATTATAAATTTTTCTTCCATAGAATTTCAGCCGAAACTCGGGCAATTTAAAACACGGTAAATGTTCTATTTTATATATCATAAGATAAAATATTGTTTCACAGCCACGTTTTAAAATGTAACACTGAATAAAGTTATTGTGTACTGTAGATGATAACATAGTTAATAAAATACGTATTTACCAAATAAAAGTGGGTAAATCATATTTTTGTAGAATTTATTTTTTTCATTTTATTATTACAAAATTCATAAGTACTCAAATTATAAATATGTAATATAATATATAATAATAAAAATAATATAACTTTTAATATGGTTAATATTTGTTGTGGGGCATATAAAATAAATAAAATGGCTCAAATATGACTATCTATATTTTTAATATATCTTTTTTTTTAAAAAAGTACCTACCTACCTACATATAATAGAAATAAATATTGTAAATAAGTATAAATAAGTATAGTTAATTACAAAAAAAAAAAAATATTAAAATGCATTTTAAAATCGTAGTTATTTATCAATTAGTCCTATCGGAATGCCGAAAAGTAAATAGCAATAATAATATATACTATAATTTATTAATTATAATAATAATAACTATCATTCATTGTTTATTAGATAATATATGATACCAAATTATCCTCATTAAAAGTCTAGATTTAATGAAATCATTATTAATACGTATTACATAGCTACTCTCAGTGGTAGATTTAAAGGTCCCTAGGGTGCATGAACCCATAGACTATTATAGAAAAGTAAAAAAATAGTAATGTAGTTGTTAAAATATTTTAATTTTTTTTTTTTTTTACTATTTATAGTTCCCCTCAACAAGGCCCTAGATACAATATCATATAAAACTCCACGTCTGAATTCTAAGATTCAATATAAAAAATCGTACAAAAATTTATATTACTATGGCCCATAAGGACCACAATACAGAAAAAATAACAAAATAGACGAAAGTACAATTAGAATTTACTTTTTTTTTTTAAATAAATGTTTTATTATATAAATACTTTTATCAAATTTATATTTATATAAAAAATAAATTTTAAAAATATGAATATTCCAAAGAAAATGTGTCAAGCACATTAATGAAACCTTAAGTTAAACCTTAAGTCTTGATTATTCAACCTAAGTGTTTTACATATCATTATTGATAATGTTTTGTATTTTAATTCTATAGCTAAGAAATTTAATTCAAGTGAAAATATCATATTATTGTAAACAATACCATCCTTTTTATAAATATATCATTTTACACCTGTACGCTTTCACTACATAATATGTAAACAATGTTTGTATAAATATACGTAAATACACATTGTTGAATTCAAAACCAGCCTACTATTGATTTTTATATACCACGTTATTAAGACTAACTAAAATATGTATGTATATATAAGTATACACTCACAATCAGTTAAAATTCGTTACACTCGTATAACTACAGAATAATAGTAGGTAGGTAACACTAAACAATTTTTTGTGTAGTACAAAAAAAAGAAACGCAAAACACGACTTTTGTATAATTTTAGATTTTTTTTGGTTTATTACGGTTAAAAATACATACAAATATCAATCGATAATTTAGTTATTATTGTTATTGTTATTATTATTATTATTATTATTATTGTTATTATAAAATAAAGAAAGTTAATAGAAAAAAGTTGTTCCGTAGAATAATAAATAAAAAGAACAATGTTTTTCACATTCAAGCAATTATATCTGTGATAGTTGCTGTTTACGCCTTGGAGACTGAAGCATTATGTACATCCGGATAGACGATCGGTTGTCCCAATTTCGGTATGGGTTTGATCTTCGAGTCGTATTTCACTTGGCAGCAGTTGACTCCATAGTAGTTACATGTACCGAAAGCCGCTGGTAAACTGCCTCCCTCGCAGTACTCGTCGTACGCACAATATCCTCGCTTGTATCTTTCGTTTCGATTAGTTCTGTTTACATCTTCGTACAGGCATTTCGTGCCTGGAAAAATTCAAACAAAATCATATAAGTACAACACCCGCAAAACATAAAATAATGCGTATATCATTATAAAATAACGTAATCATACATTGTTGGTCAATTATATTTTTAATCGCTTACCGCATATGTCTTCGCATTCGTCTTTGCTCCTTGGCAAGTTGCTGTTTCCCTCGTACGGCGCATAACCCGCCTTTAGAAACAATGGCTTGCAAGCTTCCTCTGCTAGGTGATAGTACCAAGATACCAAAGTACTATTCGGACCGACGGGGTGGCTTGAGTATCCTTTGACTTTGAGTGAAGGCATGTTTGTTCTCTTGAATTCGAACGGGGAATGGCATGGTTCGGCTGTTAAAATAAAAATAAAAAACACACACACACACATGCAAAATCAATAATATTTGCATTAACCCGATGATGGTCGTGGTCGGGTTATATACTCACGGATAAACAACTTTATCCCGTCATAGTATATTCTGGGAAAGGTGCCGTTTTCGTTCGTGTACGTGTTCGGGGTATCGTCGATGAATTGCGGATGTCTGCCCGGGCGGCCGAGTACACCGCCGGCGAGGACGTTGAAGACGATGACGATGGCCGCGATTAGTTTGAAGTTGACGGTGATCGCCATTTTCGCAGTTTTTCTAGGACAGAACACTGTGAACTGGTTCGGACGGCTATGTGAACTGGTACGCACGACTGTGGACCGCAACGATAGGTTGTGGAGTAGACGACGGCGACTCACTACTCTGGAAACGCTCGTCCGGGGCCCTTTTATACAGTGCCGGCGAGCGAAACCGCGTATGGAAGTGGTACGCGTGTACGACTGGGCCTACCAGCACGGTTGTAGGATGTACTGGGGGGTTGGGGTAGCAAATGAACGACGACTACAATACACCAGGTGGTCGTATTCTACCGCCACGACCGTTGTGCACCACAACTGAGTGTCAAAGGCACTCACATTTTTAAATCAATTTTTTTTTTCTAAACTATGAGTATGCGTTTTATAGATTTTCATAAAATAAAAATTTTAAAACTAAAAAGGTTACGATTTTAGATTCCCAGCGAATCGACAGCGTGTACTGGGATTAACATGATGTACCTACTACTTTTTTTATGTCATATAAATTTAGTTTTAAAGCATTATAATAGAAATAAGGTTACTGTAGATACAATTTTTTTTTATATATATATATATAAATATAGGTAATATTATTTTATACCGAACTGGGCTAAAAATTGTATATTTTTAAAATTATTCAAATACAAATTTAAATATTATTAAAAAATATTCCCCAGAACATTAATATATATATATATATATATTTTTTTTTTTTTTTGTAAACCTCAACTAACCAATTTGCTAGATTTTCATATAAAAAAATATGGTTAAAATTTTTATACTTCGAACGAATCGTTAAATGTAATTAGTTTTAATGATGTACTTTTTTCTTTTTTTATCTGATCGACTTTAGTATGATTTATAGGTCGTTTCAGATTGAAGAAATTGAAATTGTAGAATAAAGGCACATTGGACAAAAATTATGCCAGTAACTCAAAATGTAGACTAATAATTATTTACTATAGTATACCTAATATACAACATTTTTAAAACACTTTTCAGTGATTTTTTATAAAAAATTATAATTAAATTTGTACTATTTTATGGGTGTAGGCTACCTACACATTTCGGATGGAAAAAATTAAGAATGATTTTCGGGTAAAAATATTTCCAGTAGGTATACCGGAAATATATTCAATATGTAGGAAAAATAACCAAAGAACAAATAAGATTGTCATAGATCAAATAATTTTGTTTTTATATAAAATATGTTATCCCGAAATCGTTTAGAATCGAAAATGTTTTAAATTAAAATTTAAAATAATATATTTATAATTAAAAATAAAAATAAGTAAAGTATAAAATAAAAGTAAAATTAATATATATTATAAAAAAAAATTTTAATGTACCCAGAGTATTTAAGGTTATAAATAACAACTATTTTTGATGGTAAGTCACCAACAGGTAAAAAATGACTAATTATGAAAAAGGAATAACTAATAATATATATTTATTTTTATTAAAATAATAGTTGTTGGACCAATATTCACCACGACTTTATATTATTACTTTTTTATTTATTTTTCGTAAATTTCGTGTACGCGTTTCGCTAGAGGTATACATATATAAAAATAGGTTAGAACTTTAGATTACGAGTTAATCAACATGTATATTAGTTTTATTATGATTTTTTTTATGTCTGTACACATATTTTGGAGTCAGGCCGTTACGCTTTTGGAGTAAATAGCTTTTTTGATCATAAATCGATTTTAGAGTGTTTTGGAGAACATTTTCTAAATAACAACTATAAAAGTAAATAATAATAATTCTTACTTTTAAAAATATCATTAAAATAGTATCTCAAGTTGATACAAAATAATTAAATGTTTGTCAATCATTTTTTAAAATTCAAATAATGAATCATGTATCTATGATAGTAACTAATTATTTCTTTGTTATATTTATATTAAAAATGTTCTAACAATACAAATTTATTGGAAAGTTTACTTAAAAATAAAATTAAAATTAAACTTCAGATTCTACTATATTTAATACAGATAAATAATATTTATGCAACTGATATCGATTAATTTAATCAAATAAATCAATCAATTAAATTAGTGTCCTATTAATAACTTGAGCGTAATACTTCTTACATTTTTCATTTTAAATTTTTGTAAAATTAATAAATCATAATCTAGTACCTATGTAATTAGAAAATATATATTATAATTGCAGCACGCAATATAATTAATTCAGTCAATTATAGCGGGGTGATCATTTAAAATATCAAAAAACGAAAACGTATTCAAAAATAATTTAACCTGTCAGAAAATATTACCAGTGATAACTTTTTAAAAGGTGGTACCTGCATATAATAATAT
Source organism: Pemphigus obesinymphae (assembly GCA_025469235.1). Taxonomy (NCBI): domain Eukaryota; kingdom Metazoa; phylum Arthropoda; class Insecta; order Hemiptera; family Aphididae; genus Pemphigus; species Pemphigus obesinymphae. The sequence continues at coordinate 18,199 of JAIPRL010003485.1, forward strand.
TATACGTTAGATAGGTACACGGTGTCAAAAATTTTACCATAATTTCCCGATAAATATATATCATGATTACATTCATCCGTATTACAATTACAATTTAAGCATATCGGGTCCATCTGTTCATTATTGGTCGCCTTATAATTGGTTGGTAAGACCAAAAGATTACGTTCAACTCATCAATTATTTGTTTAAGATCGACTAATCGATATAAAATATAATATGCAATGACGTAACAGAACAATATTGGCCCCAATTTGAAAGTCCTATAAGTGGAAAATTGGCAAATTTGCCCAGTAAAAGTGCGTTTAAACCAGGGCCACGATATTTTGGTGGTATCGGAGTGTTATAAAATTCCACTTGGCCCAACAAACTAAAACAAATTATTCTAGAGAACATTTTATAATTAAATATCTGTATTTTTATCTCAGACTCGATAATTTTAAAGTTGCGAAAAATTATTATTTCAAACACTTTCAAACGATAATAGTGAATCATCACTACTTCTGATACACGTCATTTATATTTCCAACAAATAAAATGTATTTTACCTCAGTGTACCTACCAAAAAATGCAGTAAAAAGAATATCATTGCTGATTATACTGTAAAATTTTTACTCCAGTAAAACAAACTTTGGACAACTTCATTTTAATGTATAATAAATAATTTTCGCTCACGATAATTTTCTTTACGTATAATTCCCCAGTCCCTAAATTAGTAATAGTATATTACACAATAATACTGCACTTATTTATTACATATACCCGACCAATGTGTAACTAACCAGTGTAACTACACTCTTATAATCTATCGTTAGTTTTCCTAGAAACGTTTATGTATGTTCCACGCAAGGTTATACAGTTGCATAGGATGCCATACGTCCGATTTCTAATGGGTTTTGTATAGACAATTTAACAGATTAAATCAAGTTGTATTGACCCTCATGTAATTTATATATATATATATTTCCTATAATTCTTATCACCAAAATTACATTGAGAGGAAAGGGGTAGAATTGTGTTAGAATTTACGTATTTCAACCTTTTTATTGTTTATTTTTATTTAAAAAAACAATAAAATTGTTTACGTCAGATTTAAACTTATTTTTTAATTTTAAATATATATTTTCATCTGTAGAATATTGTAAAAATAAATACGAAAACGATATCTAAATTTAATTTAAGTGTGACATCTAGTTATAAGTTCCTTTATTGTTAAAAAATCCATTCATTTTTTAAGCCATGTTTGTTTTTCCAGGAAAGTGGAAGTTTGGTAAAAATATAGTGACGATTCTGGGTCCGTTAAGATACATTTACATTTAAAAGTTTATAATTTATAAGTGGTCGGACCGTGAGTTTAAAAATGAGTATTTTAAATTTCACAATATAACATTTAATAATATTTGTAATAATAACGAATATTAATAATAAATAATTTATTGTATCTGAGATGTATGGAAGTAGCTGGTACCTACCAACAACAAATTATAGGAATAGACAAATATTTTTATCAAATGCACATTTTCTTATAATCTAAAATGCTGTTTTTAGATCGATTAATTAATATTTACAATTAAAACGTGATAATCGATTTATTTTCATAAATACATTACATTATAATGTTTACAAACTTTTTGGTTAGAGGTAATGAATTAACTTTTGTTATATTTTCAAGTCAGTGAAACCCTAGGAAACAGAATATTATTTTGTTTATCCGAAAAATTTCGCGTTTTAAACACAAAAAAGTCCGGTCAGTAGAAGGTGTGAAAAAATAATGGTGGAGGTTATATATCCACGTTATGTCCGTCCGTCCATCCATCCATCAGTTTGTCCGTAGTTACTAGTACATAGTTACGAGTTTGTTGGTTAAGTTTCCTCAGATAGATATTATTTTTATAATATACATATATTACACGTCACGTCCATCTGTTTCTTCCCGTGATTATTAATACCATTGTTTCCAATTTTTATTAATTGCAAGTATCTATACATAAGTATTCCTAGTAGGTAAAAAATATCGATTATGAAATAACGGTTTATTAATTAAAATACGTTTTAAAACCGAGAATTTAGCACGCTCACAGGGAGGGCTCTTCAATATTTTTAAAGCATAAGGAAACTATTGAATGAAAATATTGAAAAATTACCTCTTCAACGTACCAACTATAGAACCAATTTCTGTAGAAAAAAATGTTCTTTACAACAAAATCTCTACTCACCTTTTTTTACACCCCCCCCCAAAAAAAAAAAAAAAAAAAATATATACATCAAAAACGCATCATAGTAAAATATACAATTACCGAGGAATATATTATTATAATATTATGATATAGTACCCCTATAGTTTTTAAATTTTAGTTATTCGATTTACATACAATGAAATAAGTAAGTATAACGAATTATATACTGTACAGAACTATTAGTACGAAACGAATTTCATAGAATTAAAAAATATGGGGTTTAAGGGGCTTCCACACCACCATTTTTTCTTAGTAGAAAACTACTTATTATATTTCCAATAGTCTGACACGATATGTATTGCGATAACAATTTTGAAAACGTAAATTAATTTTTTATTAATACTCAAGAGAATTATCAAGCCACGTCATATTTTATAATTAAAACCATTTAATGTTTCAAAAATATTGAATTTAAATATCTAATTAAATAAAAACAATTTTTAAAAAGTGCATATTATGGATAATTCGAATATTTTTCAAAATTAAAATGGAAGTGCATATTGCGACATTCTGATGAAATTTGAGTAGTCTATTCAAATGAAAAATTTATAAAATAGTTAGCTGACATGAGCCCGCGGGTGCGTCTAACAGCTCCCCGTATAATTTTTAAATGGATTACTTACAGTAATATGATCACGTACGCCTCACACAAGTACAAAAACATACAATAAAAGTATAATAAATTGCCTAAATAATACTCCTTAGAATCGTCTGGTGTGGACAGTGTTAGGATTAGATAACAAAAAAAAAATCATCTAGATAAGATAAAGATTACTTGCAGTAAATTTACATTCAAGATACAGATAATGATAAAGGTAACTAATCTAAATTGTATCTAGATAAAGATAGCACGTTATTTATAATTTCTAGTAAATATTAGGCAACAGACGTGGATTTATGTAGGCCTCTACCAGTTAAGGATATCGAATTATTTTGTTTGGTAAGAATTTTGTTTGCAAGAGTATTCCCATAACTCGTGGCATCCAAATAAATTAAAAAACTTTGTTTTCTCATTTTTCAAAATATAAATTTATTCTTTATAGAACTGTACTATAGATTTAAGACTTAAATATTTGACATAATTTTAATTGTATATAACTTAAGTTTTGTTTTAAAAAAATTTGTTAAGTCCCACATAAAATTCTATTTTGTATGCCTGTTATTACTTTTCAGTGCTCCAAAAATTTTTATAAGTAAATTATTAACATAAAAAATAGGTTACCTGTAATCATTCAGTCGCAATTTCAATTAAATAAATAGGGATTATGAAGCCCCAAATTAGGCAAAGATCCAGAAAATGGACCGGGTTGGCCCAGGGTCACCCAAAATATTCAAAAACAATGATTTTGATATTAAGTATTGCTATCCAAATTACTGTTTTAAAATTATTATTAAAGTTATTATATTTATTCTAAAATAAATATATTATCTATAATAATCGTGCATGAAGAGGTACAAAACAACAGTATAGTACGTACCAATACCTTCTATAATAACATGTAACTTTTTCGCGAATTGATATTTACATGAAAATATCGACCGTCATCCGTCTAACGCTGATAGAAATAACGTTAATTATATAAATTTAAACTTTACTGTAATCATTTTTAGAGTTATATTTATAGGCTCATTCAAAAAAATATTATCGGATCCGCGTTTACCCCTATTCTATATTATTAATATTTTTATATTTATATTTATATATTATTTATTATTCAAAATTTTGTTTTTCACGATACGATAATCGGTTATCTCGATAAGTGCGTCTAAATAAGTATATATATATATATATATATTTTTTTTTTTTTTACCTAGATACAAATAAAGACGAACAAAACGAAATTCATCTAGTTAGGATAAAAATAATAAACAGTATTTATCTAGACAGGTTATCTAGAAAAATATTCTATCTGGATATTTCCCTTCGCTAGGTGTAGTGGCCATGTGAAGGCCATCTCTTAAAAAAAAAAAAAAAAAAAAAAATAATTATCTATGTACCGGGGTATTGGAAATCGGGCGACACGCCCGTAAATATGACCCATTTCAGGCATTGAATTTTGACAGTCCGATCGCAACGTGACCGCCAGGCTCTGTCAACGGTGAACGGCATTTGTTTCCGTGTGTACGGACACACTCGGTCGACCGTGGTCAATGCGATTATTGTCGGGTCAGATACAATACCGCCAGACGATCGGTTTTAAAGACCAGCCGATTGTCATTGGTTCCAAGGAGCACGCATTGTGTTATCATACACCGGCGTTCTACGACTTATAATCTCCCGCGGCGGCGTACACCCGGGAATCGTCGCCGGGGCAGACGGGGGTCCTTTCATTCTCCGACCGGCCGTAATGCGTATCGAAAGGGATTCCTAGGGACCCATCCGTTCTCCCACGGCCTATTATTCGATTTTTAATATCTCGGTTCGCCGTATCGGCACGTATTCGGTTTTATAAAGATAGACGCCCGGCTTGTATGTGTACGAAATTTAACACGCGTTTGCGTCGAAGGCGGTATAATAATAGTATTTTACTCTCAATCCGTTTTTCCACTTTTGCGTTCCGCTAAACGTTATACGAACAATATAATATTATATTAAGAGGACGCCACGCACCTGATTTTTAAGCGTTTTTATGAAGTTTAAAAAAGGAAACGGAAATCCAATAATTTGAAAACATACGATTATACACATTACATAGTCGTATTTAAAATAGTCTACTATAAATAACATTTTTAACTGTCTGTGTAGTCGCGATAATTGTTGAAAAATATGTTTACGTATTAACTTGATAATATTATAGAAGGATGAAATGAACAAGGCTGGGCATTAACGAGTTAAAAGTTAAAATTAAGTTAAAAAGTTAAGTTAATTTTAATTAAGTTACTTAACGCGTTACATTTTTTTCAGATTAACTTTTAACTTAATAAGTTACTTTTTTATTAAAATTAACGTGTTAACTTCAAGTTAACTTTATACAAAAGTGTCTAAATTAGGTTAAATTTTGCACGAAGAACAATGCAAATTTTTGGAACGGGATTTTACTTGTTGGTACTTATACGCAATTTTAGTAGGTACCTAGAATAGCATGTACGTGATCGTTAAGTATCGATGTACCACTCATGCACATGCCACGATACGTTGGCCGTTCACGAATATTGGGCTGAGCCCGGTCTTTTTAACTACATGGAGGCTGGTATTTATGTCCACCTAGTATAGAAAATATATTGAAGTAGTAGGTACTGTTTATTTTACACTACATTAGTGTGAATCAAACAATAATGTAGGTATCTCGACAGTTAAAAGTTGTATTCTTATTTTTACATGTACCTATACACTTTTTCAGGCAGAAGAAGTCCCGAGTAGTTTTTTTGAGCGTAAAGAATAACCATCCTTTTTTACCTTTTTACGATATAATAGGTATATCGACTTTTTTCCGTAATTAGGAAATTTTAACTTTTAACTAAATTAAGTTACTTTTTTTTAAAAGTTAACTTTTAACTTTAAAAGTTAATAAAAAAAAATATACGAGTAACTTTTAACTTAACTTAGCTTATATTGTTTTCAATTAACTTAACTTAACGAGTTAAAAAATATCATTAACTTGCCCAGCCTTGCAATTTTTTCGTACAAAAATATATAATATTGATGACAAATCTATGCCTGATTTACGCATTGGTAGTTCTTGATAAACGCTGAGGGGTAAGAGCGGCAAAAAGTGTTTTTTTTCGTTTATATTTCACACATACACTTTACTTTTAGTTTTCTAAATATAAGTTTAGACACCTTATATCCTCGTTGTTTTTTTAACTATTATTTTAGATTCTGAGCATAACTAACGATCTAATGGTTTTACAATAATGTTAATTTTTTTATTTTTTCTATTATAAAATGTTTTACTAGATGGAGTGCTTCGATCTTTACAAGCTTACCCTGTTTTCGATAGAAAATTGTATCTATTTGATACTTTAAAGTAATTTTTCGATTTTATCAATAATTTTTTAATGCGTAATAAAAAACTACCAAAAAATTATGAAAAAACGGTACAAACACGATTTTGTCAATCGAGAATTTTTATTTCTTCGGATATCAAATTTTTGTTATCTACTTCAATGCCACTGATTTAGACAAAACATTGGAATCATAATTATTTATTTTAAATAATTTATTATAGACTATAGTGACATATATTAAAATAATGCAACCAATAACGATTTTTTTAAAAAAAATCAAGGGTTGGGTCATCTACCTCTCACTCCTTCTCCCGTAAAACCGACACTTGATTTACGGTAATGTGTTAAAAAAATATGTAGGTTTGCGGTGAGCATTTGTACTCTGCTATAGCTTATCTGAAATTAGAAATCCTAGAAAATGTCATGAGTATATGATAATAGCTAGTGCTTAATTTTTCAGTTTTGGAAAGTATTGATTAGAAACGAAAAGAAGTGTTTAAATATTCACCTTTTGCTTTCCACAATTTTTTTAACAGAAAATAAAAGTTATATATTTAAAATATAAATTCTTTGATTATGCACGAGATATTCCTGTGCAAAATTAGTAAAAAAAAAATGAAATAAATCCATTCATTAGTTTTCGAAATATTTTGCTCACCGACTTAAAAAATGTAGTTTTGATAAAAACGCGTTTAAAGATGAAAGCTTAAAGTGATAGTGGTGTTTACACAATAGCCCATATCTCTGTAAATATTTATCTGATCAATTTGAAGATTTTAGTGAATATTGTACAGAATACCTACTTTCAGATATTATTATTTTAGAAAATTTGATTTTTTTTTTTTTTTTTTTTTTTTTTTTTTTTTTAAATTATAAACTTCCAAAGAAAAATAATATATTAAATATACAAAATTTGTATCTACTTGATTCTATAATTTAAAAAAATAATAATAATACAATATATTTGGTTCTGATTATAATTTATAAAATATATAATACGTATTAACTCCATTAATGTGGTTGAGCATCATAATTTGGTAGATTTTTCACATAATAGTTTATGTACCATCATTATGTAATCGTATGTAATTTGTGTTTTTATATGATAAGCTCCGTTATCTCTATTAAATCATTATACCATTGATATTGACTGTTTATAGAGAACTCAGATATTTACTTGTGTTGATACTAAATAATAAAATTATACAATATTAAATATTAAAAATAAATTATAAACATTTTATAATATGTTGTAAACAACTGAACACGATATAACAAAAAACAGTAGTATACTAAAACTGGTATCGATAGCTATTATACCTGAACTAATTAATTGATTGTTTTTATTTATTTGTTTTTTGTTTTTTTTTTTTTTTTAATAACTATCCTGTTTTTGGTCAAGTAAATTTTTTATTTAAATACTCATTTAAAAAATGCACACCTACACGTATTTTGTGTTTTAAAATTTACAGTATAAAGTAGGTATTTACATATATTAAATTGAAACAAATAAAATTACAAAAACAATTTTGATGAAGATACATCTACTGTAGTAATATAATTTATACAGTTTTAAGTTTCTATACGAAGTAGTATCAATTTATTTGCCAATTTATTTCATAATATTTTCGTTCAAAATCTATATAAAACTGGTAACACGCTGAAACAGCTTGGAATTTTTATATATTATTGAGTTAAAAAATATTTTTAGAAGAATTGTAGTATTTATTTTATAAATTAGGTCTAAATATATTTATTATAAAGTCAATTGTTTAAATATTAAAATATTAGTCTACAAAGAAAAAATATTAAAAAATGACGAAAAAAATATTTTTAATTTTAATTTTTATCTTTTTACAAATGATATAAATTATATCTATCGTTTATCTTTATTTAGATATATTTTCATCAATTATCTTTTATCTTTATTACAACATATATTTACAACAATGTATATTTTTCATTACAACATAATACATGATAATATATATATATATATAACCAAATGTGTAATTTTTTAAAGGATATTACGTAACCAAAAGTTTAATGCACAAGTAATAAAATAGAGAAATGTTCGATCTAAACATTATAATATACTGTTGGGGTGTAATCCGAGGATATAGGCACGAAGAAATTAACTTCTTTTCGGTCATTACCTATAAGCAATTCTGCTAAACAAGTTAATTGCCCTAAAATTATGACTTTACTACACCATTAGGAGAAATGACTCTTTGATAATGGTAATAAAAGTGTACGATTGATTATGTTTTGGATTTACGTAGGTGATGGATACTCAGTGTGTATATTCTATAGTTGTACCAAGTTATGATCTATTAATTTATTTAAATTTAGACACATACTTTTATTATTTATTACAATTAATTATAATTTAAACTCATAAATGAATATATATTTATATATAATAATTTAAACATTATAGTTTTAACCCGTTTAAATAATATTATGTAAAATAATATTACAAAAATGCAGAATAGAAATAAAACATTTACAAAGAAATTTAGGTACATTATATAAGATAACCTCGGAAAGTCGGATATCAATAGCGTTTTCTCTAGAATCAAGTGTGAAATAAAAATACTGGTGTTATTTTTTATGAAATAGTATTGTCTTCGACGCATTGTAGTTCAGTCGGTACACTTGAAGTGAGTACTATAGTAACACAAATGTGTCTTGAAAGGTGTTTTATATACTAATTATAATAATTTTAAAATAATATGTTTTCCGACGGTTTGAGATGATATCAAATTATGACGTAAAAATTTAATCGGGCGTTTAATTAAAAACACGAAGTCCAACATAATAATAATAATAATATTATGTAGGTATAGGTACGTGAACGTACACGTCATGTTCGTATAAGTACCAAGTGAACGAAAAACGCGCACATTTTATAAGACGAATTTATAATTACAATTATTTTGGTCATGGATATATTTTCATATAATTTTATTCGATGTTTTTATAGTTTTTTTTTTTTTTTTTTTTTTTGTAGCTACTACATTTATTTACGATAAAAAAAAAAATCTATATTTTTACTATATTTTTAGTTTTCACATTTATTTTTTATTTTTCTCAAACAACTTTTATTTTCATACAATTATTCCAGCACGGACTATTTTTCTGAAAATTTTGATAAATAAACATGGAATAAGGAACCATATCGGTTAGCTATTCATAAGCATTCGAGTTCACGGTAGGTATATATATATATTACTATATACGTATTATGCATATGGAGTATATTATAGAGTCGTGCAGGATTATTCTCCTGTTCCTCGCCAAACACTTTTTATTGCTTATAAATAAATAAAAGTAGGTTTAAAATTCGTGATATTTACACGCGTTACGTTTTTCCCAATCACGATATATCGCGATACGAAGTTAAAAATATAGGCCGCTGTTCTAAAACTTTAATGAACTTTATAAATTATTATCGAGAAAAAAATCGTATAGTCAAGCACACTTGGATTTTTTTTTTTTTGTTTTTTTTCGTAAAAGCACGATCATATTTTACTTCGAATTAAATGCAAAATATAGGTACATCCTTAAACACAAAAATGTACCGATAAAACGAGTGTAATGTATAGTATAAGAAAATGTTCTTAAAAACTCTCCATATACCTATGTATATTTTAGATTCTGAGCGTAGCGAGGGAGCTATTGGTTTTACAATGATGTTTAATTTTTTAATTTTTTTTTTTTTTTCTGTAAACACTTTTTCTACGAGAAGGAGTGCTTCGATCTTTACAAGCTTACCCGGTTTCCGGTAGCAAATTGCATCTAGTTGGTACTTTAAAGAGGTCATTTTTCAATTTTCTCAATAGTTTTTCAATGCGTAAGGAAAAAGTACGAAAAAATGAGGTAAAAACGGCAAATATACGGTTTCGTCAAATCGGAAATTTTCATTTCTTCGTAATTTCGAAAATAATCACTTGAAAATCTTGAAATTTACATCGAACATTTAATTTAGTAATATATTTACGTCGATTAGGTTTTTTTTAATGTTTTTGCAATTCTGGGCTAATTATAGACATTTTAGTTTTCGAGGATTCCAAGTGCTAAAAGGGGTAATTTTCGGTTTTAAGTTCTGAAAATTTTATATAGCGTTAAATACACGTTACTCTTGAACTAAATTCAAAAAATCTTGAAAATCCGTAGTCACATTTTATTTTTATTTTTTATTTATAGTCGTTTTAATTTTTTCGACAAAATTATCAATTTTGTGGTATTTAAGTCTAAAAATAGTTGGTAAAATGATATTTCCAGACCTGGAAAAATTCAGTATGCATTAATTTAACTAAATTTACATAATGTTTTTGTTCGTTTTCAATATTAAATGTCATAGTCCGAACATTCGATAAAATAATATACTACTGTATATTATAATATTATGTAGTAATAACTGTAACAATAATAATAATATACCTATTATATTATATCATATTACATTTTAAAACAATATGCATAAGGTCACAGTAAATCATATTTACATACTCTACATTTGATCTTCGACGTAATGTTAAACACGGGTAGGTACCGCAGAGTAGGTATATAATTAATATTAACAGTTATGTATATACTACACCGAAGCTATCCGTTCAGAATCGTTTTATTCGATGCAATGATTTATCGAGTGATTCCACCCCCTACTGACCGGCTTTTTTTTATACATACATTACGTATACTATTATATTATACGTATTTATGCGTATATTACTCGTATTCTATAAAGTATAATATTACTATTGGTACGAAAATCAATGTGGAAACAATGACTGATTGATAGTGATGGGCAAATTCGGTCTTGGCCTTGCAGTCTTGGTCTCGGTCTTGCAAAAATGCAAGACCAAAACCAAGACCAAGACTGTACTAGAGCTAGCAAGACCAAGACCAAGATTTTACTATTTCATAGCAAGACTGAAATAAAAATGTATGCGAGACCAAGCCCGAGACCAAGACTTATAACGCAAGACCAAGACTTGACTGCAAGACTCTTGCAAGTCTTGCTTTTAAATAAAATAAAAATTAATGAATTAAACACGTTATTTATTACATTTTTTTTCTTGGTATACATTATTTATAATTCCACACCAAATCTACAGATTTCTCGTAATACAATCATCAATATCCTATTGTAATATTTTCGGAAATGATCGTTTATCGTTTATCGAATATATGGGTAAACAGATATTCTACTATTTCTTGAAAGTTCGGTGTTATCGAAAACAGTCAACTACACAGGTATCTACCTAATTATTTTTTGTGAACGGCGGGGGGGGGGAATTACCCCCATTACTCCCTGTATCCCCCTTGTGTACGTATAAATAAATTATTTATTCTTATTTATAACTTTGGTAAAAAAAAAAAAAAAAATCAAGGCTGCAAGAATTTTGCAAGACCAAGACCAAGACCAAGACCAAGACTGAGTAGACAATACCAAGACCAAGACCAAGACTGCCAGGGTCTTGGTTTTGGTCTTGCTTTGTGCATTACCAGCGGAAAACAAACGAAGAAGTACTCAGCATTGTGAGAGAAAAACGTACGCTCATAGATAAGATTAGAGCAAGGGGCCGTTGGAAAATGGTTAGACATGCCTTGAGACACCCAGATGAGATGCATAATATAATATTATATATAGAGGGTATGATAGAAGGAAAGAAAAGTGCAGGACGTCCACGAAACTCTTATATGGGACAAATTAAATGTGATGCAGAAATCAAGACATTTAAGGAACTTAAAGAAAAAGCAAGCAATCGGTCAGAATGGAGAATTGGGGGTTGTAAACAAACCCTCGGATTGACAAAAAAAAATAAATAAATAAATAAATAAATAAATAAAGCGTTCATCTATATGCGTGCAATGTGCATATAATATGTAAACGGATATAACGCATAAGACGAAGGCGGCTGGCCGAGTCGTCGATATAATATAATAATATCCTCGATAAGGATCGGCGAAATGTCACCGCGGTCGGACGCGCGTCTCGGACCAATTAAAAAGGTCAATAACTCGTGTCGCATAATATATACGTACGGTCCGATCGAGATCGGTTTCGGCGAGGTCAGTATACTGAGTAACGTGCGTTTACGATGTTTTTATTTTTTTTTTTTTTCCGGCCGACGGTCACTGCTTATTCGGATGTAAACCCAAAAATTACCACCAAAAAAAGTGTAAAAAAAAACCCCCAATCGTCACTATAATATTATATACATGTACGGTAGGTATTTAAATTAAAATCGTATTTTCAGAACGAATTATATAATATTATACCTCGAGAACACGGCGTACGTATTATCTAGTACCACTGTGGATGATATCTACGAAAAAACCATTGTCGTGTAACGAACGGACGGATTTTCGTACCGAACTACGATATAAGTTCCGTTCGGTTCGATTTTCAAATCTATACAGGGAAACCGGATCTGAATCGGATCAGCGGTCAAACATATAATGAATATAGGTACCTACTACTATATAATACTCGTAATATTTGATGAAATTTTGCGATTTATAAAACAAAAAACGCCGTCTAGATATTTAATTTAAGTATCTAGTACATAATTATTATATAGGAAAAACCAAAAAAAAAAACGTCATGTTTGTACTTACATACATACGCTACAATCAAAATCTTAATATATATATATATTACTATACAGATATAATAGCCTGTTAAAATGTAATAAGACATATCATTTTATTATACTGGCTACTATATATTTTATTATTTTATAAGTGTACTAGTAAATCTCGAAATGTATAAATAATACACATTAATGTTTAGTTTTTATTGAAAAATAAATAATTATACCTACTCACATAACGAGTATTATTACAAATAAATCAATTAGCATCGTTACTCTGGTTGTATATTATATTATTATTACTTACGTATTTCTTATAACACGTGTAATAATTTATATTTAAATGAATTTCTAATTATTATTTTCATATAAGTAAACATTTGTTTCGGTGTGACACTATTTAATTAAAATATTTAAAAGTTTGGTTTGATCATGAAAATATTAAGAGGATGTCTGCGCAAACAATTTTCAACGTAAAACTCATGTTAGCATTTCTCATTTTTAACAACTTACAAACATCTTAGAAATATGAAACAAAAAACAAAGTTTAGATAACAACAATATCTAGCGCTTTACGGAACTTTTTTTCGATTTTTCAATTTTTTTAAGAGTTATATTATTTTAAAAAAATAAAAAAAGTTAGTTTTTTAGTAACTCGTAAAACGTGTTTAAATACGCTTATCGAAAAACGGCTCCGTAGGGCACTAGATAATTTTTTTTTTATCATTTGGTTTTGTTTCATGTTTCTAATATATTTGTAAGTTGTTATACATGAGAAATGCTAAAGTAATATTTTAAATAAAATTGTATTGATTCATAATAAACAACCATAATAAAAAATGATATAGTAATGGGACCAATTTTAAGCCATTTTAAATATGCATATAACATTTTTCCAATTGTACGTTTTTCATTTTTCTTAAAATTTCCTAAAAATTGCCCATATAGAACCCCTTAAAAATAATCGCGCTAACATCCTCTTAAGTATCACAAACATCAATAATCATTATACAAATTACACGTTTCATATGAGTCTACATTAATATTATAAAAAGAAAACACGTAAAGCTTTTGTTCACGATTTTATAGTCATCGAAATTTGGACGGTTACCTACAAAAAATCGTTATTGTGTTTATTGCAGTGACGTATTTAATGACCCGATTAAAACGAAACGTATCGTTTAACGTCATTTTTAGCGAAACCTGGTGAATTAATTTATTTTACAAAGTTCGGTTGAACATAATGTATGATGAATAGTCCGAAGCACTGTAAGAACGGAGGAGTTTTCAATAGGACATTTTCAAAATCGACTAGTGTAAACATTATAATATTTTTTCAGAAACGTATTTTTAAAAATCGAAATCACGATCTGTATAGGATAAAAATATCTACTAAATGTATTCCATATACCGTTTACACAAGGTCGAATCTTAAATAGGTACTGTTTCGCAGGTCAATTTTAAAATATCACTTTCATTATCTACGTAAGTCAGAGCTAGCTCCGTTCAGTTCTATAGAGTACCTACTTTTAGCGTATAATATAATATAAATATTAATACCAATATTTTTCGTTTCGCGTTCGATTCGGTCACAAAAATCGAGGCTCATCCCTACATCACTATATATACATAGTATATATTGTGTAACCGACACAAATATAATAAATGTTATAACGCTTTTTTCCAAGTCGTTTTGTTTTTCTGCGGGAAGTACGATAGTACCTACGACGAGTATACTATACATTTGGTACAGTCGACGGGGTTTTTTGACCGGTCTTTGACGTGAGGAGGTCACGGACGCGTTTCGCATTTTCGACTGACCGCCGTAAAATACAATGTCATCATAAACACGCGTCATAATCGAATTATTATTATCGTTGTTGTTATCGTTATCATGACGAATCACGAAAAGAAAGATTTCACGCGCTCATCCGTTATGATATAATAATAATTATCTGTACCTGTTTACGAATCCGATCATTCGATATTTACGATACGATTGGCGTGTACGTGTTGGATATATGGGTCAATAACCGGTTCCCATAAATTTAATAAATAATATACTGCACATCGTCGCGTCGGTACGCGACAATTTTTATTTTTTTCATTCTGTTATCGGCCAAACGAATTCTCGGATGGCGAAAAATTAATGTGGCCCAGCGCAGCAGCTTCGAAAACCGCGATTTCGGGATTTGACGTAGAAAACGAAAAAAAAAACCATATATATTTATATATACTTATTGAAAAATTATCCGGGAAAATGTGTATACGGCGAATGCTGCGAAACGGAGATATAACCGCGACTTTCCACGTGCAGTTTATACGTATATTATATGGATATATTATGTACGGGATAGGTATACGTATTGACTATTATTAGAGGCGTACTATGTTTTTATCGCCTCGATTTTCATTTATTATTTTTTTTTTTTTCGGTCATTTATTACGAGTATTAGGTATTATTATTACTCTTACGATTAGCGAAATGTGTTCGAAACGATTTTCCGCGGTATTAGGTACATTATATATATTTTTAACGATAGATTTATTTTTATTTTCCGACGCAAAACACTCCGCACGATTATAATATGATGCGCGTCTCCGAAAGAATATACCTGTAGTTTAAAAAAATAATAATAATAATAATAACACTTTGCTTATTCAATAATAATATAAACTATTTATATTTCTGGTTACGATATAATATAATATTACAATATCTTTATATATTATATATATTATTATTATAATAATATTTAATACTATATATGTATAGGTATTATATGCTCTTCTGGCAATAATTTATAAATTTAAATTTTGACCTTGTGACGCTGGTTTAATGAAATTGTAAAATTATTAACATAAAATATAGACGAATAACACTGAAAATGTGTTATAGTTGCAGACGTTATAAATAGTTTCATATATTATTATTATTATTATTATACCTACCGTGTTCTATACGCTATATTTTTGCTTATTTCAATTTAAATGTTTTTATTTATCTACAATGTAATGCGTGATCGATAATATATTGTTTATAATAAAAAAGACAGGTACACAATTAGACATTATTATAATAATTGTTATAGTTATATTGAAAATATCGTCTAAGACTTAAGCGACCCATACACGATCAATATTATTGCTCAATATTTGATATTGACAATAATATTGACAGTGTATGGATCATATATTGAAGACGTGTTCAATATATTGAAACAATCAAAAAATTATTTTGATATTTATTGATAGATTGTCAATATTATTGTGCAGTAATGTACTGCTAATTATATGTAGCCAAATAACGTAAAACAGTAGACAGTCTTTGACTTGCTGGTATAGCTTCTCGCATTGACGAATTTTGTTTTTTAATAAATGGATTAACCAAAGTTAAAATTTCATCAAAACATTCACCGTCCATTCATAAAAAATTTTTGAAATCATTTCTTTCAAAATTGCGCAACTCTGTTAATAGCTTCTCGTGAGTTGAATATTGTCTACTTTTCAGCCACCCTTTTGACCAAGTTCTTCGTTGTTTTTTACTTTTTTCGTTTTTTTTTTTTTTCATCAAGTGACAAGGCAAGCAATAGCAATAATCGCATTATCTTCGCTAGACATTTTGACCGAAACTGAACAATATATTCAATAATATTGATCATGTATGAGCCGCTTTAGACTCTAAGTGAGTTAAATACTTCTGAATTTTAAAACATATACGTTTTTAGACATGAAACTCAAAACAAATTTAAAAATACCACAATATGCAACTTTATACTATATCTACTGGCAATTTTTAATTCTAATTTTATAAAATATTTCAATTACAAATTTTTATATATATATAATTATATCATACAAGTATAGGCTTTCAGACTTTGGTAGTATTCCGAATACAGTTGTGATCGGAATATTTTTTAAAAGTATTTTTTTTTCCTTGATAAAAAGAACTTTTAATATAGGTTTCAATCATATTTTTAAAAGAAAGTATTTTAGTATGTATCCGTCAGACACGAGTCTAAATTGTTCGCTCAAAATTAATTAAAGTAACTTAAACCCATTCAACGTGACGACCGTTCACATTTAATCAAATAATAACATAATTACTAATTAATATTTATATATTTTAATGAAATCGTATAGTATATATATTATGTAGGTATACAAAAATATTATTAAAAAATATTAAAAAAAAAAAATATATTCTGAATACCATTATTTTGGATGTTTTCGAAATACTTTTAAAAAGTATTTTACTCAAGTCTAATATTTATATGAATGCGTGTATAGGTACACAAAATCACGTGCTATGGTTTACTTTGACGTGATAATAATATATTGTTATATATACTCGCGTATATATATATATATATTATAAGACAGAATACACCACATGTACAAACAATTTAAAAACGGAACTGCACGTTCAATGCATTTCTCAAAGATTTATTATGCAACTCTGGCGTTTCACATGCAAATTGAACATTTTGTTTTAGATTTTACTATGGCATTCACGAAAAACATGTTATATAAATATCATTCTATCAGTGAAATTATTACGACATCGATGATATTATGTTATATTTATTACAATATAATTGTTTATTATTGTTAACTCGTTTATTGTAAAAACAATCAAGATTATACGCATATGATATACTATTTAAACTGGTAAATTTCCGACATTTATTTACCAATTATTACTATTGCATTGAGTTTCATCAATTTAAAAACATTTTTTAAAAACTTTGATTTTGGTTTTACAAAGTAATAAATGTTGACGCAAATTTTCCGCAGAATCTAATTATATAATATTGAAATCGATATAGAGTATTATTAAAATAGTGGGTTTAATAATTGTTTATCAAACTTTATATACCTACGGTTAATGTAAACGCGTAAAAAATAATAATGACTAATAACAATCAACTCTTGTTTTATAATTTTATTTAACAAGGATTATTATCCAAGGTAGCTTATACAGTTATAATCATATTATTTATAGGTATTTAGGTATATTAGGTAATAATGAATAAATTCACATTATTCCAAAGTTTATAAAATTTGCCTCGACACGTCATAACATCATTATAATTTGTATGTATTTCTCATTATTTACATATATATAAAATAATACTATAGTTTAATAAATTTAAATTATAATAATAGGAATAATACGAGTAGGTATCCCACAAGGATTTTACACTTTATAATAATTTCTCCTAAATAAATACATACATTTATAATATTCTGATTTCTTTTTAAAAAATATTATTTTATTAACAATGATGATTTTTAACTTTATTTAATATTTAAATTATAATAATTTTTAGTAAAATTTTTTGTTTATGGAACATTGTCTAGAAATTTAGATAAATAATTAACCCATCCACAATATATAATATGAAATTATGATATTATATAAAATATTATTTTTCTGATGGTGTTGTCATGTGTTGGGTCCTCGGTTCGAATCCTTTTGCATCCAAATCATTTTTTGCATTTTTCAACTTTTTTTGTTCATTATGTTAATAATATTATCATATATATATATATATACATATATATATATATATATTTATATTATGAGTATAATCTGGAGAAGTGCTTCTACCCATACTGAACGGCTTTTTAAAATTTTCTACTATCATAATGAAACTGAATGGTTGACTCATTAAAATATGAAACTCTTCAATATACTGTTGTCTGTTATTTTAAAATCATATTCGATAAAAAAAATTTTTTTTTTTTTATTAAATTCTATATTACCTGTAAGTGTACCTATGTTTTTTATAATATAAATTAATACATAACACGTAGCACAACTAATTGTTTTACGAGTAGGAGTATTACAATGCGAGTACCTACCTACCTAAATTCTCGTGTACCGAATGTATACATGGAACAAAATACATAATTTTTAGGTAGGCATGTATAATAGGTAAAAAAGTAATAAAGGCCTGTAGTTTACTAAATAGCGAACATAATACTTTATCACAGTTTACCAGAAAACTATTTTTTAATTAGGTATTCGCTTACATTTATAGAAACACATATTATTGTAATTTTTTTTGAAAAATTCTTATTTTGGAATGTAACCACGTATGTGCACGGAAATTCCAGTTTATGACCAAAATAACTGAAATTCGTTTACAATCATTATATTTTATGCGTGAAATAGGGAACTTATATAAAATGTAATTTAAATAAAATGTTCACCTATACTACGGTAATATTATAACGTAAAATTCCATTTGCAATGTTGTTATTCGATATAATATATCGTACACGTTTTATATGTGGACGCGCTGAATGCGAAAAATATTTACATTAAACATTAAACACTGTGGACGTATTCAGGGGTATATTTTCGGTTTTCCGTATCGGTTCACTGGTTTGAGCTCGCGAGGATCAAAACTTCGACGAAAGTCGAAGATTGAAAGTGTTATTTGGCCGTACGACTTTTGACGTTCATCGGGTCAAAAACGGCCCTTATGTATATATATATATATATATATATAATATATATATATATGTTCGCTGCATTTTCGTATAATACTCATTCGTATACATTGTAGCCATAAAAGTTCAAGAACATTTCTACATCGATAGATACATGGACTTTAGAAGAATTATCAAGATTATTTTTACTCATAATTCAATTTAAAATTAATGTTTATATTTCCGTTTTCATTCTGTATTTTTATGCGTCAAAACTTTTATGGTCATGTACAACCATATTATTTTCGCGAACAGTATTTGCAACGATATGCCATTATCATATCGATTTAACAATGTATACGACGAGCGTCTATAACGACCACCTACATGATTAATTAACGATTTGTTTAATTCGACTTTACCACGCTGTACATATTGTTACTTAAATTAACAATTAAATAATATTGTTTATACGATATTATCCTATATATATATATATATATATACCTACGTAATATCTGTTATTATAATGTATTCAAGTATATTTATTTAAATATTGTCGTATAGTATTTAGAATAATTCTGAAATAATGTATTTGAAATATAATTTATATTTATTATGTGTATCTGAAATTCAAATATTTTTTTAAATATTTAAATCGCATAACACAATTCTATAAAATTATAATTTTTATAGAACACACACTTCACTGTAAAAATAATGGAATTGGATTCTAGACTTTTATTTATGACGTATATTAATATTATACCTATACGAGTACCTACCTACAACGGGTCTAAAATCTACCAATTTAATTCATATTCTATAATAGTAACGTGCAGCTACGTGAGCTCGTATATTGTCATACTGATGACGTGGTAAAATGTTTACTAATATAAAGATGTCAATCTTTATTTTTTTATTTTTACTAGCTAATTTAAATAATTAAAAAAAAAAAAAGTTAGGGAAGCACTTCGCACGTTGGGTAGGATATATTTTATTTTATTTGTTATTTTTTATATATATATATATATATATATTACACATATAGGTATATACCATAAACGCCAAACGGCTTTTAACAATTATTAGTGTAATAGCAATATTATTAAAACATTAATATACTTAATGAAAATTATAAACAGTAATAAAAAATGGTATACAAAACTAATTATAACAAATAAAATTAATTAAGACCAAATATGAAAATTGTTATCATTTAAAGATCGCATTGCTCTAACTAACGGATCATTCATTAAAAAATTTGATCGAGAGTTTGGAATTTTAAATATCTCACGAGATCTGGTAAGGACCTTATAGGTACATGTAAACTTATACGCTCGAGAAGCCGGGATGAGTCTACCTTACCATGCAGTAGATTTAACAAGAAAAGTTGATCCGTCCTAAGCCACCTGTTTTTAAGTAAACCGAGTTTTAAATATGTAGGGGAAGTCGGTGCATTGTCGCTTTTCAGCCCTGGGACAGGATGAAGTTTATTATTTTAGATTTAAATGCAATGATAAATGATTGCATTCGATAAAAACGGTTCTGAGCTGAGTTTCGGTATAATATTATTTTAAAAAAATTGGTAATTATGATAATTTTATTTGTTATTTTGTTATATTAAAAATTGACTTATTTACACCGTAAAAAATGTAGTTTTAAATGTGACGCCTGGGCCAAGTGAATTTTTTTCCAAAACCTATAAGTATATACATAACTTTTACACCGTATAAAAGTTAGTTTACTATTTGTCACACTGTATAGTACTGTATAACATTACAAAGTTGTTTTTTAAGCCCTTTGCTTTATATATGGCAATATATAATGAAAAAATTGTCAGTATACATTGTATAACGTATATGTATGTATACGATGTAAGTTATATACACCGTATGGTAGGTAGTCTATAGGTATAGATCTGTATAGTATACATAAGTATGTACACAGTATATGACTTCGTATAAATTTTTCTTCTTCCCAACGGAAATTACAGGGAAATTAAAAAAAATGCTATAAGTATAAGGTCTTTGTGTATAGGCCGGTACCATCTACAGTTGATTTCATATCAATACCAGAGATTCTCATCGGCTCCTTCTGGTAGTAAATTTGTTAACGGAGAAAAAACTAATGAACATCATATTTGAGTAGGTGTATATATTATTATGATTATTTTTTCTCTAATTTAATACCTTAAACAATTCGCACGATGACACACTTGATAGCGTATACCGTATACGTCCTATATATAATACGTACGCATAATATGATAACACACAGTGATGTAGTCTTAAAATAATTTATGGATATGCGGAAATCCTAAAAAATGTAGGAGGTGGGGGCTCCGCTCCACTCCTCCCCACGGTATCCTAAACATATATTCATACTAAGAGTAATTTGCGTATATCTGATACTTAAATAACATAATAACTAAATTTTTAAAGAAATTACAATTTTGGTTAAAGGCGTTTAATGTTATTTTTTGAATAAATGCATTAGAAAAAATTATATCAATAAATGATATATTTCTTCACGATTCCGATAAAATGTGTCTAGAAATTATAAATGGGACGTCACAGCTGAGTATGTACTTTACTATTATACATAAGTCATATATATCACACAGAACTCGAAAATTATGGCATCGCTCCTAGCCTCCCTCAAGCACACCGACTGTGTGACTTAAAAAACTATATATCATGCTATATTGATTTATGTTATAGTTGTAAAATACCTATAATAAAGGAGTAAGGAACGTTCCCACTAAAACTACAAAATTTATTATTAATTGTACTTACATTCACTATACTAGGTATTAATTTTAATAGGACTAAATTATAATAAATAAAATTATCACTTATTACTCAGTTTCAAATTCTCATAAAATTTGATCTAAAAATAGATAGAAAAAGATACGGAAATATCCTTATCAACCCGCCAAGTGATTATACAGCTAGTAATATCACAGAATATAAATAAGTACCTACACCTAATATAATATATTCTGCCGTAATAATATTGAATGTGAAACATGAAACTCGCATTATCATTAATTTATTGTACTATATATGAAAATCGAATTATTATCGATTTTTTATTAAATGTTTATTATGTTTAACATGTTTTTTTTTTTTGAGTGGGTACTGCAGGGTATACCCGCGGTTTTGAGTTTTTTGCTTTGGTATACGCACTTTTTAAAATTTGTAAAGTGGGTATGCGGCGCATACCCTCCACTACATCACTGGACGAACACACCAATTATGTGGCCATACACGAGAGGACTTTTTGACGGATTTGGTCCGACGGATTAAATCCTTAGGTCCTCGATGGATTTGGTCCGTCGGACTAGGTCTTTAGTTGTGCCCACTAACGTAAAAATGAAAGTCCGCTACTTAATCCACTGGTTAGTGGAGGAAATCCGTTGACTTTTATGCTTAAGTCCAAGTCCACTGGTCTTTCAAGATGCACTGAAAGACCTACTATGGATTTCAGCTGATTTATCAGTTATCATTATTACGTTATGAGTTTTATGTTTTGTTATTTTATACTCGTGCATTTTAAACGCCTACCTAATATAATATAATGAATGAACATAACATACCATTAATAACATAGTTTTTAGGAAACTCATCAATTCATTATATGCAATGGTTTTTAGATTTTTGTTTTTATATTCAACTGCACTTATTTTCTCTAAACATGGTTTTGATTGATATAGTTCTATGAAATCGGTAGTAACAGACCTACTCCACTCATGATGTAAAAATGTAAAAATGTACATACAAAACGCATGTACCTAGTGAGTATGCTGAGCATAAAATTTAATTAAAATTTGATGGCTATTTTGATGTTTGTCAGAAAAAAAAATAAAAATCGTACACAAACTATTGATAAGTAAACAGATGATATTTCATGATAATAATAAAATAGATAATGAATGATAATAGGTCCGTCGGACCCGGTCCGCCGGATCTGGTCCGATGATTAGTGGAGAAGCGAGAGACTCGATCCGTTGGACTGAATCTGCCGGATTGAATCCTTGTACACCATACACGATAGGACTTTTTAGAGGACTTAATCCGCTGGACATCAAATCCGTTCGTGTATGGCCACCCAATATGACTTAATTGTTGAGGTTTAACCTTAATGCAATGAAATTTATAATTTATGTACACAAACCTATAATATTACGTAAGTATTTAAATACTATTTCTCAGATATATTTGAAATGCTTTTTATATATTATGGACGTATTTGTATCTCTATTTGAATAGGCACTCTTAAAAAGTGTTTTTTTTTTTTTTTTTTTTTTTATATATATATATATATATACAAGACTGTCTAATAAACGTATATTAAAGTTGCTTCTCGTGTTACCCCAATATATTCAGTTTTATCGTAGAAAAAAAAAAAGGAAAAAAAGTAGGTTTGAGTTGTTTATTGATTCCGGTTTATATAATGTTATCGTGCGTATAATAATATATAGGTATTAGGTATATGTATATATATATGTGTATTTTATAAAACATATTATTATAATATTATATACTATAGCTGATACAACATAAAACGAGTATAGTCAATAAACTCGTTGTGTGTGCTGTAGTGGTCACGAGTCTTTATAATGGCAGCTGAGGTATACGATTTAATGTTACCTATATGTACCTATACGTCGTGAAGAGCGTTATTGATAATAATATAATAATTGTATAGGTATAAATATATTGGTATAAACCGTGTGTATGGGTATTAAAACTTGGTAGAAAATCGTGTTCCTAGAATTTATTTTTACCCGATTATACCCGAAATTAATTCCTCACAGGTGTAATAGTTGTACACTGCACTCGTCTTCCAGTATATATAAATATATAGGCACCTCCTATTATGTTGTATAATATCTACTCGCAACGTGCACGGCCATAATATATATATTATTATACGTCATATTAAAAAATGTAAAAAGTATTCGAGTACCGAAATTAAATTATTTACGATAATATTATGTCTTTTATATATATATATATATATACATACTCGTATATATATTTGGAAAATATTACTATAATTATTATATTTCTGTTTACCACAAATACATACACTGACGATGGTGCTTATATACTGTGTACGTATATGATAATATAATCATATTGTTAGATGGTAAATTAACAATGTTTACTGTAAAGTATAAATTATTCGAAAACCGTACGAATAAATCGCATATAAATTTCAGTAAATAGTATTGTTTAAGTTATTTTTTTAGACGGTAAATTTTTTCATCGATACGAGTCGAAGCGATACTCAGGAGGCACCTAGAACTAATCAGAAATCCTTTATAATATTGAAATATTCAAAATTTTATTCAATTCAACAAACGTGTAGGTACGTTTCAACATAATTATACAAATTTAAAATAATGATGTATTAATACCGCGAGGGTAAGCACTGGGCACAACTAGTCAATAAGTTACAGTCAAGTTGTTGTTCAGTTTTTTACTTAACTACAGTTAATAAAATATGGTATACAATACACTTTCAAAAATTATTATCTAGTTGAAAAACCTGAGAGTGAGGTTATTAACTATATATATACCTACTACGGTTAATGTATTTCCCTAACGGTTAGTCGGATAACAATTTATGTAATACCTTTTTTGATAGAATCAAGTGGTGTAGATTTGAGATATTTTAAAATGGGCCTAAATTTCACAGTTTTTGATACCAATTGAAATTATTCCAGATATTTAACCGATTAATATCTACTGAAAATTACTTCAAAGTCCTTTATTTTTACAAGAAAAAATTGTGAATTTTAGGTAGGTTTCTAACATATAATTATTTACTAAGTTATAATTTAAATTATAAGTTATTATTGTAAGTCCATGGTGAAGCGTGATTACCTTTAAATTTTTTTTTTTTTTATGTCCACAAGCATTAGTGAATTTCACATAGAAGTACAGATAAAATAGGTTAATGGTTAATGATTGTAATATAAAAGAAAAATTAGACGATCAACCAAACATAACACCAAAAACAAAATAAAAACTCAATTAGTACGTAATACTTACCCTTTAAGAATTCGATTAGTCTATATAGAGTTTGTCTAAAGGCGAGTTTTTAATATAGGTTAAAAGCAGAGTTTAAAAGGGTGGAAAATGACTTTTTGCAATAAAAATATATCGAGTTATGATATTTTATAGATTATAGGTAGTTATGAAACCCCTTGAAGAACGATGTTTTTTCTAATCTATTTATTTTTCCATTATTACCTTTTTTCTTTTCGTTATATTTCATAGTAGTGTTTATGGTAACTACTAACAGTGGTTGGAGGTTACAATTATTATCAAAACACAAACTACTAATATTAGAAAAAATTTTATAATACATAATTCATTTTAGAACATTTCTTTATTTGATTATCATTTTTGGTTTATTTATTATTCCATCTCTTGAAATGATACCATGGTTACTAATAATTGTTACAGCAAGAGTTACTATGATAAGTGTTAGACTTTGTCACTAAAAGTCAAAATAGCCATAGAAAATAAAAAATACCAAACGATGAGCTACTTAATACAAAATACTTCCAAAACGAAAATGCAAAATTGAAATAACAATAGAGACTCGTTAATAATTTTACTGTGATTGGGAGATGGTTAGTAAGAGTGTTTAATTTTTTGTACTAATTTCAGGTATTTAAATTTCAGTCTCTATTAAATGATTTTTTCAGTCGTAATAAGATATAAACTATTAACTATTAACTATTATATTATTATTTATTTGTTTGTTTGATGGAATATATATTAATTTAATTTAAAGTAATAATTAAAATACCAAAATAAAATAAATCACTTATTCATAAATTCTATTATTTATGATTTCTAATATTTTCATTTGAATAGTAAATAATTAACTACGAATATTTTTAATTTTTTTACAATAAAGCAATGTTGGGCATAAACAAGTTAATAAGTTAATAGTTAAGTTAAAAGTTAAGTTAATTTCAACTTTTAACTTAATTTTTTATACTTGATTTTTTTGTCAACTTAACTTATTTTTGACTGTATTAACTTTTAATTAATGAGTTACTTTTAATTAAAACTCGGTTAAGTTAATTTTGAAATAATAGATACATTTTGATTTTATATTGTGTATATTGTCAAAATGGTCGAATAAAAATAAAGTTGTTTTTGTCGTTTCTAATAATTCTTATATTATAGGAATTATTTATTTTCTGAAAATATAAATAAAATAAGAATAACTACCTATAGGTACATTATAATTTGTATAAAAATCTCCTTACTATAAAAATTGAGGAATATACCTATTAGAATTTCCCACCAATAAACAATGTTAAGGTAATGAGAAATTTCCATTTGTTAGAATTTTGAAGAAAAGTGTAGGTACCTACTAATTAAACAATTTTATGAAACTATTTATAGTTAATTTTAATAATAATTATTATTATAAATACATTGTAGTATTTTTAATAATACTATATGTCAATGATTATTAACAGTTTTAAAATGCTTATAGTTAAAAATAACAGTATTTCCAAAAAAATAATAGATACTAAATTATACAAATATATATCTCAAATGTTATATTGATTCAAAAAAAAAAAAAAAAAAATTAACGTAACTTAACTTAATTGTTATGCAAAAAACTATTAACTATAAACTTTAAAATTTTTTTTTTTTTTTCATTAACTTAACTTGACCGAGTTAAAAAAAATCATTAACTTGCCCAGCATTGCAATAAACTATCGAAAATGGTTGTAAACTATTTGAAATAATGAAAAACTTGGATATCTAATATTATATATTACTCATGATATGTCCTCTACAATTTTGAAAATGTTTATTTTTACTCTAAAACCACTTGGTAAATCGTACTATATGAGGTACCTATAACTCTATAACGTGTTTTTGTAGGTTTTTTTCGCCCTACTGTAAGTGACGCTTGTTATACGTGATACCATGTGAAAGAAAAATGAGCATTTCTTTTCAACGTTTATACGATATCCAACTATATATAGAATATGGAGTAGGTATACAGTAACGCTCTATATATAGGAGTCGGGAAATTGCCCCTATATTTGCAGACTTGTCGAAAGGGGAGGAAACGGCTTCGTTCGTTTAATTATTTTTCTAAACGACTTTGCGATTGCGAAAGAAACGTATATATATACGAGAACTAGTGCGGCATTCTCTCTTTCTCTCTCTCTATATATATATATATATATATATAGAAAGTCATATTACATTCGATATATATATGAACCCATGCCAATATAATTGAATCATATAGTACGGCGCACGTATCAATTCGCAGAGTGTGTCGAGAATCATCAATTTAAATCGTTTTACTAACGTTTTCGGTGGCTTATTATATATATATATAATTTTTGGGTTTATAATAATATATTCTATCGCTCGCCTAAACTATTCGATCGTGTGTGTGTTTCTTTTTAAATTCATCCACGCGTTCCGTTTCCCATTATTATATATTATTATTATTATTATTATTATTATTATTAAATCGATATAGAATCGAATTTCGTACGAAAAAATCTTTTCTTGGCGTGGCCCCCTCCTACATTTCCATTTCCACTATATGCACGAGAGTACAACGTGATGATTATACGGGGTGGAAAAAAAAAAACTAAGTACACATAATATAAGACTTATCTATAATGTTATTATAAAACCTTCATTTTTCCCTCGCGCGCTCGGCCGATGGGACGTTAACACCATTACCGGACCTGTCGAGTGATTTCTCAGTCATCGCCGCCGCCGCCGCCGCCGCCATCGACTGCCGTCCAACCCCTCTGCCCGGCACACGCACCCCTACCGACACACCCCATCCACGCGGGGGCAGTTGGCAGTAATTGCTGGAACCGTATCAGCCGCTCTCAGGGATCATTTCTCTTCGATTAAATCGTGTACGGCCGAGGGGGTGCTATCTAATTCTATACGAGAGAGAGAGGGCCTCTCCTTTACGACCCCCTCCATCCCTCAATGTCATGCGCGAAATACCCTTCTCGTTTGCTTTCGCCCGGTCCAATGAAACTATATATCCTCCGAGGGGTTGTTGCTTGCGTATTTATATATACTTATATATATATATATATATATTATATATATATATATATATATAATATATACTATAAATATATATA
>JAIPRL010003486.1:0-46593 GCA_025469235.1 Pemphigus obesinymphae
AATTATAACCAAAAATGTTTATTTTCTATTATTTATTTTATGAAATTTGAGTCTTATAACCGAAGTGTTGAGTCTTATTTTAATGTATTTGGATACTTCCGGACCGTTCCAGACGATTTTGAGTCTAATAAGCGACTGAACCTTATATCCGTGAGTCTTATAAGCGGCGTCTACTGTATATGTCAGATGTGTGGTTGTAACTACTTTGCCCCTCACGCCCGGTCACAATAATAATCCAAAATGTTCAGATGTTCAGATGATTCGAAAACAAAACATATATTATTATACTATTATATTGCATTTATTCGTGCCCGTGTGCAGTATAATATTATTATTGTATATACGTATATCGATGCGTTCGTGTTATCTGACACAAAAACAACTGTTGATTCGCGCACATCTCGTCCTTGTCAGATCCTCGTAGGACCTATACGCTGTGCAATTTTATATAATATTGTATGCACGCGTATACCTATTCCAATACGAATACGGTCGCGGAGATCATTTCAGGCGATATACCTACACAGAGCGACACTGACACGACAAATTACATGCGCATAAAATGTCAATGGTCAAGGAAACAAATCAAATATACTATATATTATATTATGCATGTGGTTTACGGTCGTGCCCGTGAGAATATTGTGCAGGTATATTAGATACGAGCCTAAATAATCGTTTTTTTTTATTTTATTTTATTTTATTGTTTTTTTTTTTTTCTTATTGGATTACGAATTGGAAGGGCACGAAATAAAAAAAAAAAAAAAAACCATATACGTACATATACGGCGTGTATATAATATAATATGATACATAAATAATGGGTAAAAACAGAAGAATTTAGGTGTGTCGACAGTCGCGCGAGCATAAAAAAAAAAAAAAAAAAAACAACAGTATAATATAATACCACGCGCGACGTCCGCCGTATTTCCTCGACCTAACCTATGTATACACTTACACTATATATTATATTATGTATATCTGTACGACGCTAATTGAAAATCGCATAATATTTATTTTTATTTTATTTTTTTTGTTATTCGCAATGACTCAATTTCTGTAGTATATATTATATGAATATTATTATTTACAAGGTGTACCTATCGCCAATATGGTACCTGCAGATATGTATAACACAGTCGGAAAATACGATTGCTTATTGCACATTATAAAAAAAAATATTTATAGGGTGAAAACAGCTTCAAATATTCAGAAAGGAATTTATGTAGTTCACTTTTGATTTACATTTTCTGTATTTTATTAAAAAATATTAGTAATGGTATATAGCTAGTATATATTAATCATTACTTATTATACCAAAATTCGCTCAAAATTTTCAAAATCATTATATCTATTGCCAGTATCCTACCCGACGAACGAAATACACGTCAATTGTTCCATCCCGGCACCCCCTACTTGCTGAATTTTACTATTGTACAATAAACTTTTATAACATTTTATTTTTAATTTGGCTAAAAATTATTTACTTAGTTATTCTCTTCCGAATAATATGCTTCTCAAATTTAATACTTTTCAGATCATTCAAATGATTTAGTTGATATAAATATTACCGAAAACTTTAAAGATAATTAAATAAATAATAATAAAAAATGTTTCCTATTCATTAAACAAACTTGATTAACTTAGAGTTGCATATATATATATATTATACATAAAGAAGATAAGTAACCCAAAAGAAATAACTCAAACATTGACATAAATCAAAATAAAAACTCAAATCCTTGAAGTGAAACAGAAGTTGTACAGTTCTAAAAAATCTCTACAGGCAGTCGAAATCTAATCTATACCCCAAAATGAACGGAAATTTATATTTTCCGACCGAGATATATATCTGAAACTACATCGGTGATACACTTGGTATGCACCTTCATGCGTAGTATATAGACGAGAGATTTGTACAATAAATCTCAGCCTTGTAGACAAGACACGGTGCTGGTGGTATTTGCAGTATGTAAGGCAAACAAAAATATGTATTATAATAACAAGAGGATGATAATAGTTATAATAATAATAATAATAATAATAATAAAATAAACCGGTCACCCACTTAATATGTATAAAAGATCACACCGATATGCCATAACTTACGCCCGGGAAATATTTTTATATTTTTGTCGCTATATTTTTTTTTTTTTTTTAACGCGGCTGCTTATTTTGCAGTTATCGAGAGTCGACTCCCGCTGACTCGGATCGACCCCTCACGAGTATATAGTATAAATAAACGGTATATTATTGTCATAAAAAAATGCACATAATACGAGTAGTTGCGACACGGCGGTATGTAGGTATATTATACCTGTATAATCTGTATAATGTATATACAACACCGCGGAATCCTGCAGCGTGTAAATACGAGACGAATATAATTCACTCATACCAAAAGATAACTTTTGGACATGATGACCGACAGCGGTCCCGTGGTGTATGTACACTGCAGAGCGATTAAAAAACATATTAATAGGATGTCGATGATATACTATATGTAGGTATATCATATTCTGATAACCGAAAGCAATGCACTATGGTATTAATTTCACAATTATCACACTAAAGTACTTATAGCGGTTATCTATGGCATCCAATAGCAAAATAAAAAGCAAAAAAAAAAAACTCAATTTTGCCCCCTCCCCCCCCCCCAAAAAAAAAATTAAACGCTTGAGCACTGTGTCACTGTGCTTGTATGTATCGTACCTATACGCCGATTACACGTCTCACTAATTTACTATGATGCATCTTCACATCACATAAACCTATTATATAGATTTATTAATAATAATATAATATATTTCGACAAAATACAAGATATGCTAGGAAACAATGTTTAAACCCGAAAATATCACAGGGATATCCACGCTTTCCCTTTGATATTTTCGGTTTTAAACATTTTTTTCCCGGAATATCTTGTATTTTGGTGAAATATATTATATTATTATTAATGATAGATAGTAAATATTTTATAATTAATCAAATTATAGCGAAACAATTCGATGGAATTCACATAATGCCTATAACGGTGCGGCGCCTCTATATATTATACCTTTAGCGCCCCGACGGAGGCTCTATACAGTGGTGCCGAAGTAGGCATGCCTAATTAAGACTGTTTTATACACCTATCCGTTTATATTATATACCAACGCATCTCCCGTTTTAGCATCATAATATGCCTAATTAATGCCCATTATAATCTTACAATAACTTAGCAAAATTATCCTCAAGTACAAAATTGTATAGGTACTCATATTTTAAATTTGAAAGACTGACCATAAACCTACAGATACTCGAAATATTTGAATTTTATGGTTAATCCAAAGATTTATTTTAGTTCAACTCAATCAATTAGACAATGCATTTGATTTGATGGTATTTTAAAAATTATTTTATATACATAAATGATTTTTCGGCGTAAGTAAAATTATGCCACCATAAATGTATTACACCGGAAATCGGTTTAACTACTGAATTAATTACTAACGGATTACCTATGTTTTTTTTTTATATAAAATTACGATAAACTTTGGCATGAACATAATAAATTAATATATATTATATTATACTATATTATATGTATATTAGGTTTCTAAATATTAGGTAAATATTATTTGTTTTATAATATTTTTAGATTATTTTTTAAAATACATTTAGAAAACAGGAATTTAACAGCTCATAGAGTGGGCTTTCTTAACTAGTTTATATAATTCGTTACTATAACTACCAACATCAATATTTACAATTTGTTAGTTTAATATGTACTCTATTACAGTGGCGTATTTACGGAGGGGGGTCAAAGGGTACTGGACCCCCCAGAATCATAAATTTGTGACTTTAAAAACTAAATACCTATAATTAATTTTTTAGATAGAATTTTCAAGTAATAATAACTAGAAAGAGAGTCTGATTATTGAAAAAGTAATACAAAGACCCTAAAAATAGATATAATGACAGAAATATTAGATTCTCAGTGGTGTAAAATATTTTTTCGTTTTACGATGATGCTTATTTGTTTTATATTTTTTGTGAGCAATTTATCGACTAGAAAACTTGATGTCATAATCTAATTTTTTCATGCATACACATTTTTTGGCACAATATTTTATCAAAAAGTACTTTGAAGAGGTAATTGGTAGATTTTTGATAAATACATCGAAAAATAACGAAAAATACGGGTTAAAATAATGGTTATTTCCTCATAAATCCGAAAATATTGATTAAACACTTTTCAACTTTACAAATTTTATGTATTTTACTTTAGCTTAAAAAGTAAATAAAAAAAATGATTTTAATAAAATGATTAATATATATACATGGTATTTCGGAACGGAATACCATAAATTTGTACACATACTCAGTGGGGTGATCCAATGACGAACGTTTTTAAATTATTTTAGTCACTCGTTTTTATTCATACTTAATGATCACATTTTTTCCATGTAATGCAAAATATTTTATAAAAATATTCTAAAAACTTCAAAATGTTCAATATTAAAATTAATTATTTGAATAAGTAATATTTATTAAAATAGTACATGGACCAAGCAATCTCTCCCCCCCCCCCTTGACCAACAGTCCTTTGTATGTCAACTAAGCGCTTTTGCCTCTATATATAGTAAACTATATATATAAAGGTTATAAATTATTGGTTTTCAATATTTTTTGACCCCCCCCCCCCAGAAAAAAGTTGAAAATACGCCACAGAGTCATACATTTAACCAACAATTTTTTTACGGAATTATAGTTTATTGTTTAAAATATTTTAGAACCCTAGAATATAGCATAAATAAAGCTCGCAAAACGGGCTTTCCGAATTTATTATATATTATAATAAGTATACCTATATATTGAAAAAAATTTATAAATTCCGAATTGAATTTATATTTAATATAATATTTATTATTATTATTATTAATGAAATACATTATTTTATGATTGTAATTCATAGATAGGTATCCTGATAACTTGTACTTTATTTTAAATATACCATATACCATACCGCATATATCCTACTTATAAATCACAATCACATAAACAGTCGATTGTTAAGGGGTTATGCATAGGCAATTTTAATTACATTTCTATAATAATGAAAATTAAAGAATTCAAAGATATTATTATATATTTTAAATGTAATTTATAAGTAACGTAGTATATGCTTTAGCTTCATGTTAGTTATATCCTTTTGAAAAGTGACCAGATACGGTAAATAAGTAGGTACAACTAAAATTTATTTAATTTGAAATATTACTTACATTACGTTGTTTTTCATAACAAATCGGGGGATATTTTCGAAAAATATATTTTTTTTTTACAACTTTACGATGCTCAGTTAGTATAAATAATCAAAATTTACTTGGGATGTATTGTAATTTTTATTTAGTTATGTCATTCTTAACAATAGTGATGTGCAGTGTATAAAAAGGTTATTCGTAACAACAGCCATTCGCAAAAGTCCTACGCCCAAATATTCGATCAAACTAATTTTTACTTTGTGTATGATCAAAAGATAAAATATGATAAAGTTAAAAATTTATTGCACAATGCACTATATTAAATATGAGAATTTTAACTATGTTATATATTAATGTTTTTTTAGTATTTATGTTTAAATACCTAAAATCTGAGATTAAATAACGTGAAATTTTTTAATTAATAAAAGATCGTGGGTAAAGAAGATTGAAATTGAAAGTAACGATAAATTATTTATTTCTATAAAACGATTTTTAGTCGAGCCAGTGCCGGTGTAGTGTATACCTATAAAAAAACTGTCTAAAATAAAATTTGAACAGTTCGTGGCGTCTTCATGTACGATAAAATATAGTAACTATGACAACGTTATTTATTATTTTTCCATTTATAAACATTTTCCATTATAAATGGTAGTTTTTCTATACGTCTAAAAAAACTACTCGTTCTTTCGAAAATACTATCTTGAACATATTTTTTTATCAACAAAGCTCTTTATATTCTAAAAATAACATCCTCGATCCGTTCAAAATTTAAACAGTTTTCAAGTTAAAAAAAAAAAAACTCCTGCCTATAGTAATTTTTTCATCTTTTATATTTTGTTTACATTTCGACTCTGTACGTCATACTGTACTAGGTCGAAGGAAGCAGCTTTACTTTGAAAATGTGAACGTGTTTTAATGCCGTTCAAGTGGCGTGTAGCGTCATCTTATGTCCGTGTGACCCATATTGTTACTCGATTGATCGAAAAGTTGTATACGGGTACTTTTTCTTAAGTTCAATTTCGTTTTCAAAAAAAAATTATTTCTGATTCAGATATTGCGTTTTCGTATAATTTTACAGTGGATGTATTTTTTTTCCCTCGGGTATTTCGTATACTGCGTATATAATGTTATATAGACTCGTAATGTCTACGGATTTATAAAAATATGTTCTTTGTATGACTTTAACGATACGCCTATAATATGCATACACCATATCGTGATTACACGGCGTATATATTACTTGTCGATTCACGGGCAGTGGCGTTCGTGCGGGGGAGGGGGATGGAGAAAATATCGAATTGTTTGGCGCAGAGAGCCGTTTAATTAGCGAATATAACTGCGGATGCTTCTATATTTTTTTAACGAACCTCGTCGTACGTACGTTTTACACCGGTAACGCAGCTATGTGTACACTGCTTACTACTATGTGCGTATAGAACACAATGTTTTTTTAATTAAATCATAATATAATGGGAAAAGCTGTATTCTTCCGCGACCGTTAAATTCCAATCCCACGCTTGTTTTTCAAAATATATATAATATCTCAATAACTTTCAATTGCAGCGGTTCTGTCGTTGTATCACATGGCGGGTAACCCTATCCAGTATATACACTTATAATATAAACTATACACTCGTGTACTTATACGACATTAGCACGTGTACGTCACAATGTTATCGCGTAACTAGTGCACTATCGTTACTCGTTATTTTTTATGCTATAACGATTTCTTCGTCGACTTTTCCGACAGTAGATTCTACTTTATACGATGATTAATACTATAATTCAGTGGCGCCGAGTCCTATAAATTTAAGTGAAGCAAAATCAAAACAATTACACACATACCCACCACTGAGGATTTTAACAAATTATTTTCCCGGCGACCTTAACGTTTTTTTTTTTTTTTTTTTTATTTTTTTATTTTCTACAACATTTTCTATTTTAGGTAGCAGAGTAGGCATTTGGAGCCCTAAAGCTGCATTTCTAATTCAATCATTTTAAATTTGATACTTTAAGCCAGGGATCTCCAAAGTTTCTTATTCGAGGGCCATGTAAAAAGTTTAACTCACTTATCGGGCCAAAAATATATAAACACTAATTATTTTTAATTTTACAGAAATATAATATTTTATTTTATATTTTTTACTATTTTATTAATTGAAAAATATATTTATTTTTAACATTCATCGATAAAAATAATAATATCTATATACTATTTAATAATGAAAAATTAATCTTACATTAATATCTAAAACTATATCGTTATTACTCTTATATACATTAGATAACTGAAATAATTATAGTTTGGTGAAAATTGTGGGTCCGCAAAATACATTTTAAACGCAATTTCTTTTAGAAAAGACTAATATTTTATTATCACAATTTCAAATAAAATAATAAAAAGTAAAAATATTATAATTATTAATTAAGTACCTAGGTAAGTAACTTAGCAAGAACTGAGCTATTTGATGAACAATTTTTAATAACACATTCACTATCAATCTGTATATCTAATTCGCATGATATAAGCATAAGTGCATCTAATCGATCCTCAGACATTGTGCTTCGTAATCGATTTTTTATTATAAATTGACCAAATATGTACCTATTGTTTTTAAAATATTATATAGGTGGTAAATGGATTAGGAAATAATAATATGTTGTCTGTCTCTATTAACTATAATACCTTATTAATTATTTAGTATAGGTATTATATAACATAAAAACAAAAACACATATACCAATAAGAACACCACCCTCTTTATTATTATATGAAGCGATCGCTTCAGTTCATGTATAGGTTCGGCGCCACTATACTATATTGCTATCGTTCCTCCGCACATATTATATTTTATTATGGGCTCGTGTCGTACTGTATTTTGCATGGCATGTATAGAATATTGATTGTTGCCCCAACAAAAAATGCGTTATACACGCATTGTTCTCGTGGAAAATAATAATTGAATCCACGTGAGCCTATACACGGCTTCACTTATGCTTAATAAATTGAAAAAAAAAAAAAAAAATAACATAGAAACTTTGAATCGCATACTGATATTTCGTGTAACTGTATACGTAAGCGTGAACAATATCGTTATTGTGTTCGTATTTTTGACGATTTATTTTATGTCGGCATATATATATATATAAATATGTACATATTTTTGTACAGTATGCGTTCGATTCGCCTCGGTGAACTTATACTAGTCATTATTCTAACCTATATCTCTCCCAACTATTTGGGGTCGGCCATCCTAGTCCTATACTTCCACTTAACTCTATCTCCCGCGTCTTCTTAACTTACCCCCTACCATCTTCATATCACTATCACCATCACATCCCCTCCACCTTTCATCTCACCCTATATTTTTATCATAATATACATTTCCTTTACTAATTTTCTTGCCGCAGTCTCTTCCCTCCTAAATACATGCGCCAACTATTTTAATCTATTCTCCCTCATTTTGTCAATTATCGAAGATACTTCTACGTTACCTACCTCTTATTTATTCATTCCTTATTTTGTCTTCTCTAATGACTCCACTCATCCAGCTGAATATTCTCATCTCTGCTACATATATTCTCTACTCTATTTTCCTAGCTACTGCCCAATATTCTGTTCCATACATCATTGCAGGCGGCCTCACTACTGTCTTAAAAAATGTACCTATTAACGTACACTGGACCAAATATTATTGGTAGAATTAACAATATACGATAATCAAATTTTAACAAACAAATATTTGTTGAAATAATAACATTTTTATTATTTTAATGTATATATTGTTAAATTAATAAAAAATGTGTTTATAATAACAAATTCATTTTGTACATTTCACAAAATATATGAGTAATAATTTAATAAAAATAATTTGTAAAATTAATACAGATTTTATTATTATAATAAAATATGTTATTAAATTGAAAAAATATTCTGTTTAAATTGACTACTTTGATTAACAAATGGGCTTGTTCTACGAAGAAGAATAAAGAAAGAAACACAAAATATTTGTTAATTTAAATAAATTTGTATCCAATTAGAAAATTTTACCCAACACATTAATGAAAGATATTGTTAAATCCATAATATGTTTTGTTATTTTACTGTTAAATTAACAAATATTTTATTTCTAAATCAACAAACATTTTATTGGACGTATATTAACAACCGAATTATTTAATGAATCTATATTTTTATTGAAATCACAGATATATTTGGTTCAGTGTATAATAGGGATTCTTTTGTCATACAAAATACCTGACGCTTCTCTCTACTTCATCCATCCTCTTCGAATATTTCATCTTTTTGTACAAAGGCCCTTAAAAACTAGAACCTTTAACCTCTCCCATTACATTACAACTCAACTTTACGTCTAGTCTTCCCCTATTCCCTCTGTATTCCCTTTCACCAAAATTATACTCTATATATTCTGTTTTACCCCTACTAATCCTTAGTCCTTTACTTTCAAGAGCTTCCCTGCACTCTTCAAGTTTACCATTTACTTCTTTAGGATTCACTTCAATCAGTACTATCATCCGAAAATATCATGCACCATGGTACATCACCCTGTATAGTATATATCTTTTGTTATTTCATCCATTATCAGGAAAATGATTAAGAACTGAAAGCCAAAACCTAGTGAACTTCCATTCTGAACCCTAAAATCCTCAGTTTCTTCACACAGACTCCTCACTCTTGCACTCGCTCCTTCATACATGTCTAAAATTACGTTCATTTACACCTTTCGCAATCCTTTCTTCATTAGTGCCCACTTTCAGATCTCCCTAGAAATCCTATGATAAACCTTCTCTAAATAAATAAATACCATACATAATTTATTTTTAATTTCTATTTATAGAAAATAATAAAAATATTTAAATATTCTAGTTAAATCAATCCGAAAGTCTTCAATGAACAGTTAATAGTGAACAAAAAATAATTTTAATTCCTTATTGAGTTGTAAAGTTAAAATAGAAAAAACTATAAACTTAACTTAGTTTAAAAAAAAAAGTTAGAATTTTATTTCTTCATTTATATATTTTTATTACAGTTGAATCTTTGTAGTTGTTAAAAAAATAAATAGTGTAATAAATTGGTTTGCACTTTTCATTTTTATTAATTAAGTACCCATGTACTAATAACTAACAATATGTAGTAATTATAGCTTAATGAACATTTAAACATTTATTAAACCTTATATGCAATCTTTAAGTATAATTTTTAACATTAAATAAATATTTAATAAACATTAAATTTGGTTTGATCGAATGTTGCTTAACCTTTCAGTCAACCTTATTTAAAAAATTGTTGAAGGTTCATACAACATTGCATGACAAGGTTCATACAATATTGTATGTTGCCCCTTCACAAAAAAACTTACAAGCAATCGTGCATTTTTATTGTGTCCCTCCTTCTATACTATTATTGTACTACCTACCCCTTCTTGGAACGTGTTTTTTTTTCTGAAATTTTGTAACATATCTTAATTTAGGGCCATTAAATTCAAACCTCTGACCTTCCCTTACTTAATAACTGTTATACTCACGCTTAATTGACCGAGCTACTTTCCAATGTTACAAACGTAGTCGGAATTTTGGGTATATATAAATGATCCAGTAGTGGTATACAAGTACGGCAGAAGAGAACAAATTTTTTGAATCGCCACAGAGCATCCAATTGTGGCCAGAACGAGTTGAAAAATGTGTTGAACACTAAGGCATATAACATACTAAAAGTCACTTTTTGGATAACTCATATAGAACAGGAAGTAAACTTAGCGCTTCCATTTTATCTACTCCCACTTTGCTTAGAGCCATAGGTGCCCACTACGGTGGCAGGGGAGGGACATAGTCCCCTCTGGAGAATACTAAAAAAAGTGATATTTAGTATGTTATTGTAACGTGATGTGACAACCTGAGCACCCAATCTAAAGATTAAATCCAGAACTATAGGTATGTGACGAAGTACATAAAAATATTGAGTAAATCAAATAGAAAATATCACGCTGTCAATTATATAGAGCCCCTCGTTAAAGCGATTAAGTACGTGTAAATAGTAATAGTACTTTAAAAAAAAAATAAGGTATTAATACCTGTATTATATTATATAATATATCTACCTCAACAATAAGAAACGTCGAACGTCAAATAGTCTTGACGGGTCTATAATGAACTACTTAAATTTACATATATTTATCGCAACCTATCTAGAATAATGGAATTAGCTATCGCAGATATATATATAGGTCCCAATCCTAGGACAATTTAATTTATGTACAGTCAGGATATCAACCTGTCAAACGAAATGCATTAAAACTACATACAGACGGTCATGTTCCGAATTTCTTACATAAGTAAGGAATCAATGGTAAATTAATCTCAACATCTTGGAAATCCACCGTATAAAAACACATAGGAATTAATCACTAGCAGGGGAAAAAAGGGACCATTTAATTTGGGAAGAGTTGTCCCGAAAGAAATAGGATGAGCATATAAAAAAGGGCCCCGACCGTGGTCAAGACAAACGACCTATGCCACTATCAAGTATACAGTTTTCACGCTCGACGGTTTTCCAAAATTACACCTCACCGGGACTATATTTATATATCATATTTACATATTTTTTGGACTTTGGACTTAGTATAATTTCATTATTTCCAAGTCTCGTATATTATTAACTTTAACGTGAACAATTATTTTTATTTTGCATGTGTGAACTTAGACTTAAATTTATGTAGACTTCCTTTTCAATTATTTATTTAAAATATTCCAATTCTCCGTCATCAATTCTACGTCTCTGGAAAATGTGCTCCGAGGTTCTAGGGTTCACACGTTTCGTTATATATCGTGGACTGTACAACACACATTGACATCGTTCGGAGTCCGATATGATAACTATTAAATTCTAAGTGACGATTCAATAATTTCCCCTCCTTCATGGTGCCTATATTATCGTATAATATTTCATCTCACTGCCAATTAACCCTCAATTACAAAAGACCTTTATTGCAGGTAGCCAAGAAGTGGACCTATCTTTTCGTAGTTTTAGCTACCCCTCCCCTTTTTTAAAATCCATATCCACGAGTGGCCATTGGGTTAGGGGTGGGACATATCCCCCTGGAGAATAACCTTACAATGGATTATTATTGCTAAAACTGGTGGTTATTATAACATGAAAACATTATAATTTATTTAGGTCTGCTCTCTCTGAAATTTATCCTATATAGGCGCGCTAAACATTGAAATACGAACGAAATAATGGTGAGTTTTTAAAAGTTGTTTTAATTGTTTTTAAAGGTGATGTTGAACATAAAATTTTTAAACACTCAATGAAATGCCGTTGTATTTTGATTTCGACTCGTATCACCCGAAGTGACGAAAGCTGTTTTTATTCAATGAAAATTCAAACTGGTCATAATCGAGCAAATAGCAATAAAGTATATCGAACTATAATTTAGTTGAAAAGTCGGTGGGAGGGGGGGAGGGGTGGTCGAAAAATTGCACGTACGTACTTTGACGTTAACGTAACTTTGAAACTAATTATTATTAATTAATGCCCACCCGTGTGCACGATATCGTACATATTATATACGCGTATAAAACGTATACAATCATAACGCGGACGACTTTGTTTTACGTATCATCGCTAGTCGCCGGTAGGTATCTACGGCTGGTATATATAATGTCTTAATAATATTACACCCCGCGGGTGTCGGATCTATGCATGCCGTCGTAAACCAAATACTATTTATATTATATCTGGTCGGTATATGCTCGTACGCGTACTTCTATTCAATATCGTATATGTCTATTTGTTCGCGTGTAAATATATAATATGTATAATATATTTTATTTCTCATAATGTATTAATGCCCGCAGTATAAAATATAATATACTCCGGGAGCCGGTCGCATAAAATATCGTGACCGCACAGCAATCTGTCCCGGCCGCTAATTATTAAATTATTACCTCTGTACAAAAGTAAACATGTCCACCGCGCGATCGCGTTTTAATTCGTTTCGTGTTTCTTTTTTTGTATTTTATCGTACCCATTATACGATTTCATTACGTTTTTCGTCTTTTACGGCCTGCAGTAGATATATATATTTGTACGGGTACGCCGAGAACTTCGCATAATAATACCGGACACACAAACGCAAGTATTCATATACACGAACATCATTATAATATATTACCTATAATATATTATGTAAATATTTCGAGGCAAAATGTCACCGGTGGGTACGAATATAAGTAAAGTAAGTCGCCAACGGTCCGTGGATATACAGAGGGAAGCCGCACGCGATACGGCCCGCCGAGTCGCTGCAGCTACCGCGATGCATTTCGTCGCGTGTGTGTGTGTGTGTGTGTGTGTTTTTTTTTTTCAATTTTTGTCCACGTATTAGTGTTTAATTAAGTAAATATGTGTGTGTGTGTGTGTGTGTGTGTGATGTTACCACTATAACCACTATACGACGGTATCGTGTTACCACGTGTAAACGGTTTACACGTCTCGAGTACTCGGCAAACACACACACCACACACACATACATATACACACACATATAATATATATATTATATATATATTACTCATAATATAATATAGTTATAGGTATAGGTGTACAGCTTGCACCTGGCTATATACCATTGATGTATGTGTATATAATTAGATGACCATATACATGGTAAATGGTATGTGCGTGGAAAATAACTTTGGAGTGTGTCCCGGGCCGACCGCGCAAAGGTTTCTGCCGAATCATTCACTTCATCAACCATTGGACGAACACGAGTCCCGACAAACAGACTTACAGACCGATTGTGGTAAAATAGTATTTATTTTCTTATATACGCACGTATAAACGGTTTCGGATTTCGGTATTTTTGTCTGGTCCATGTTAGAATACATACATATCACGTGTCGAAAGGAATTTTCTGTCCATTTTCGCATCTCTATAGCATTGTTATAGGTATATACAACGGCTGTATTTATTCGAACAGTTAAAAAGGGTGTGGATATTGCAAAAGGATATTTTGTATAAAATCGATATCCGTGCCTATATCTATATAAGTACTAGAATATCATGGCCAAATATATGTACGATTTGGAGATGATAAATAGAGTTTTGTTATTTTAACAATTTGTATTACCTATCCTTATTCAGGAATTTTAGAGCTTTACTAATGTAAGAACATAACATTTGAGTAAGCGGCCGTATTTAAGACAAGTACATGTTATATTTATTATAAGAAAATACCACTTTGGAAATTCAGGTAATGCTATCGTATTCATACCACCTATTTAGTTTATACATCACATTTGTTAATTTTATAAATCAATGCGACAAACGGAATTTATTGCCTTAAAGTAGTTTGTATTTTAATCGAAGAAAAATATGTGTGTAATTGAAATGAAAATAACCTTGTAAAAAAAGATGTACATTTCAATGAAATAATAATTTGACGGGTGTTCAAAGCGTTTAGTAGGTATAGGTAACTATACTTTTGATTTTTTTTTTTTATACTTGGGTTTATAATAATAATTATTACAATAAGATAATACTTATAAATACTATTTTACGATAGATAATATAAGAAATAGTAATTGTCTTATACCATATATTTTACTGGAACTTATATGTCAGCATTTCTATACTGCCGGAAAGGTGCATATTATTTATATTATGCTTTTAACATACTATCAAGCGTTGTATGAATAAGTGTATAAGATTGAAAATAAATTTATATATATAATTCTGAAATATACGTGGTAGTCATAACTATAATTTAATAGGATTCGTTATTTTTAATGGTTATTTGATGGTAAAATAATGTTTCGATTTCATTTTATTGTTTCACGCATTTTAAACTTAATATTAAAATAATAATAACAAAAAAAAATGTAATAGCACATCTTTATAAATTCTTACCATTATTCTCACGGTTTTAAACTTATTTTCAATGTATAATATATAATATATATGATGTTGTGACGTTATATTATAGAAAGTTTATTTGTTCACACAGGTTTGATTTTGAATAAAAGTTTTAATACAACATGGAATTTAAATGTTATTGGTATTCACTATAATATGGAAAAACGTGTTTTAAATTACTATTATACGATTTTATCAATTATGTGTTCAGCTTTATTACGTATTTTTTTTTTTTTTT
Source organism: Pemphigus obesinymphae (assembly GCA_025469235.1). Classification (NCBI taxonomy): domain Eukaryota; kingdom Metazoa; phylum Arthropoda; class Insecta; order Hemiptera; family Aphididae; genus Pemphigus; species Pemphigus obesinymphae. Next base: position 15,416 of record JAIPRL010003486.1, read on the forward strand.
TTGCAAATTTCTGCGTTTTATCATATAGATTATATTAGATAAATATTTAGGCACATTAAATATTATTGTGCTCACAATTTACATCTAAAGTAAAATTAGTATAAATTATAGAACCAATGCTAATAATTTTTAGGAAGAAAAATTAGTTTGATAATTTAGGTTCATTTTTAATATAACTATCGCTAGCATGGATGTTCATCTATATCGAGCAAAAAGTTTAGAGCTAATATTATCATGTGATCAGTTTGATCAATGACAATAATTGCCAATAAAATATTGGACATAATTTACGATTTTATTTCTTCTTTGAGTATAAAGTATAATAACTTATGTTTGAATGAGTATAAATAAATAAATAGAGTATAAAATTGTTTTTTGTAAAATCAATATTTTATTTATATGTTATCGTAATGTTATATGTTAGAATAATCTCCAAAAATAAACATTTCATTAAATATTTGTAATTATATTATACTATTACAGTATTGATGTTACAATAAAATTATGTACATAATGCCTTTATAACAATACAAGTATTACTTTAAATTTAGCTATATCCATTAAAATGTATATTAGGTACCATTAAGTAAATATAATTTCCTTATTTTTCGATACGGAAATAACCATCGGCAAATCCGGCTAAAAACCAATTTGAAATCGTTTTGTAAAATTTATTGTTAGTGATCTGAAATGTGTATATAATATAGTGGTATCTAATTTTTTTTTAATAACTCGTTATTTTATATTATGCGAGATACCTATATCAAAGAATCAATTAATTTATGTAAGCCATTTTACGAACACAACACGATAAAAAAAAATTGCTAATCCATTCTTATGATACATACATAATAATATATTATATAGGTATATATATATATATTTTTTTTTTTCTGGGTTGTAATATATTATAAGGTGTTATGATTAAAATTTAATAATTTGTTTATAAAGCTTAAATCAATGATTAAATTTAACATTTAATCATTAAATTGTAATAGATGTAAGTAGGTACTTAATTTAAAAACTTCATGATATACTGTAAATCATTATAAAGAATACGGAAAATCATAAGGCGATAGTTAAGTCGATTGTACTTGCAATATTATAATAGTCACATGGTTTCGGGAATCGAATAGTACCTCCTACCTATTGATGTAACCCCAAATGTGCATGACGATGATTTACGGCTGAAATCTAAGCGAAGTGTTTGGCTTCAATATAATAATATTATGTGCACGTCATAATAATATGAACTCCAGTGAATAAGACAACCGTAAATTACGATTCGGAGGGAAAAATCCTAAAGGTTACGAATGAATGAACATTATTCGCAAATGTTTATTCGGTAAACAGATGAGTTATTATAATGGGAAGCATTAACAGTATTGACAAAAATTTGATAATAATCGGCTATTATATACTATTATTATACGCGTCTTAGTATTTACTTTTTATTGACCCACGAGAACTCGCGTGAAAATATGTACCTACTCTAAGAAAGGTCTAACTATTGGTATTAATCATTCTGAGTTCTGACATTTCACTAGATTCATGTATATTTTTACATTGAATCCAAAATATATCGAGGTGAATTGATTCTAAAATTTATGACGCTTGGAAATTGTCAAAAATAATAATTGATAAAAGAGCGACCACAGTTGGTTGAACACACACGACGATATTATGTAGATCTATTAAAACTTACTCAGGTGTGTTTATTTATCTTACCATATGTTTCTATACGAATACCGGTACACATAAATATAGAATATCTCACTGAGATGTCATTGTAAAACGACTATGTTATACGGTTATTTATTTTACAAATTTGTTTATAGAAATACAAATTAAAATACTATATATAATATGTGAAATCAAAATTATACAGTCTACAACCTTCATGATTCATAAAATATAATTTTAGTAAATTTCGGGACTATCGTGACTATATCTTTTAGGAGTTGAGTAAGACATTTATTTTACTTTAAAAAGGTCCATTTTCGAATTTTCTAGTTGTTTTCTAAAGTCCAAGTTATAGAAAATGGTTCTAAATGAAAAAAAAATTATATTATACCTATCGAATTTTACTGAGAATTGTTTTTCGAATGTAATGATTTATCTATGTATTCAAATCTGAAATAATAAAAATACACTATTTTTGCCAAGGATCAAAGAGACAATGGACCGACTTCCACAATTGATGTATCTTATTTTTCATGCCCTATATTTTTAAATTGGTGAAAGAGTTAATTTTCATTGTGATTAAATCCAAAGTTTCTAAAACGATAAAAAGTACGGAGTATTTAGAAATGTACTCCTGAATAATTTACCAAATTATAGCCTTTTGGACGACTAGACGACTATCCAACAAACCTATGTATATAATATTTTGAAATACCTTATTTATAATTTTAGTAATAAGCTTAGCCATTAAGAGGATATTAGCACGACCATTTTTAAGGGGTTGTGTACTATAGGAAATTATTATGAAACTTCATGAAAAATTAAAATCCAAAAAATTAAAAATATTTAAATATATTTTAAATTAATTTTAAAATAGTCCCGTATCCATACCATACCATATATTATATTGTTCACATATTATATCACGATATTCATTCAAAAATGAGTTTACGAAAAACAAATCAAAAGGCTTTTTAAAATAGTTTTAGAGTTAAAATACTTATTATAAAATATTTAAAAGACAACATCTTGGATACGATTTCATAAGTTTTTCTATTCATCTCTTATTCCGTATAGCCCAATATAGAATGTACAAAAATCCGTTTTTAGTTTTTAAATCGCTGTAATCTTTATAAGATCATTTCCATACTATCAGTATCTATAAATTCAAATTAAATCTAATAATTGTCCATGTAATATTATAAATAAAACAGAAATTACTAAATATTTAGGTATTACATTTGATCGACACCTTAAATGGGATACACACATAAATAATACAACAATGAAACTACGGAAATTGCACTATCTGTTTACTAAATTTACTAAAATTCCTAAATAATCAGGCCTTAGGTTTGATATACTTTGCTATGACACAATCTATTTTACAATATGGAATAACCGCTTGGGGTGGCTTAGGAATTATAGGAAGCCATAAATATTCAGAGCTCAAAAAAGTATAATTAAAATAATTTTAAATAAAAAAAAAACATATTCCACTAAGGATCTGTTTAATGAATTCAAAGTTTTTACAACACAACAATTATTTTACAGAAACGCCCTATATTATACTTACAAATTTAATTTGATTGAATTTAAACCTAGATACTATAACACACGACTAAAAAGCAATATAGAAATCCCTACTGTCCGTTTATCAAAATCTAGTCGATGTTTTTCGCAAGTGGAATTGAGATTACTAAATGATGTCCCGGTGCAAATTATTAACAGTACGTCTTATAAAATATACAAACACTCTATTAAATTTTGGTTGATAAATAATACTAATGACCATCAGCTTATATAATGTACCAGTTTATACAATGTAGTCTATTTTTATTTTTCTTCTATTTATTTATTTTTATTTATTTTTATCCATTTTTGTTGTTTTAGATTCTGAGCGTAGCGAGGAAGCTTATGGTTTTACAATGACGTTTATTTTTTTTATTAATTTTTTTATTTTTCTGTAAACACTTTTTATACCAGAAGGAGTGCTCCGATCTTTACACTCATACCCATATATACATCCATACATACATCCACCAAAAGTACCCTGCCCAGTAGCGAAGTGCATCCACCAATACTGACACCCGACGAGCGAAGTGCTTCCACAACCTACTGACCGGCTTTTTTTATATATTCATTTATTGCTTTTTATGTTTTTGAATTATAATCAATTATTTCGGAAATATTAAAAAATATTATAAAATGTATAAATGCATATTCATAATCTAACTGTACTCCATCATCACCGATAAGACAGGTTATCCTCAGTGGTGAGACGGGCCATTTTAACCATGTTATACACATCACTTACTGTAAATTGTAAAAATTCTTGGCAAAAATAAATTATTATTATTAAAAAAAAATATAGATGTTTGAACTCTAAACTCACTTCAAGTGGTAATTTCGTTTGTTTTTCGTAAACATGTTTCTACTACGGAAAGTCATTGGTGTGGCAAACATTTAACGTCCAGCCGCCAATGTGGGGTATTTAGAAAATTACCTATAGGCGTACACCTAACTATATTATAAGTGCGTTTTCCACAAAAAAAAAAAAAAAAAAAACGACCCACAAATTCGAGGCCGGACACGGGTTTGAATGTGGTAAAAAATGTATACCGGCCGCTATTGGTATTCACGGACGCGCATTAAAATATATACGCGCGCGTTTGCGTATTGTAAACGAGCAACCGAAACGGTTTTGCGGAATTTTCCATTGAAATCATTGTAATTTATTCGCCGTCGGCCGTGCTGTTTTTATCTGCCGCGCGTATAATATCAGCTATATTATTACAGCGTACGGCCGGAAAGCGATTTATTTACATTGAATGAGAGCGCGCGCGCGCGCGCGCTGGTCGGCCGAACGAGCGGATCCGCTGACAAATCGTCCGTCGCGGGGCCGGCCCGGACGATAACGCGAAGGCGCGCGCGTTTCGCACATTATAATGTCATGAAAAAATACCGTGTGCGGGACGATGGCCGTGGCAAAAAAAAAAAAAAAAATTAATCGAATTCCAAGTGGACGCGGGTAGATGAAGAAAAAAAAAAAAAAAAAAAGGTGTAAAAAATCGACGCTTTCGTTCGGTCCGACGTCGACGCGATAAATAATAATATTTAACCGCACGCGTATGTGTTTTACATTGAATATATTATTATTGTACCTATACCTATATAGGTACGATCGGATGAGTACATAAATCACTAAATGAGAAACGCACGTTTAATATGTGTACACGCAAACTACTTATATATATATATATATATTATATATTTATAGAATTATAGAGATCCATATATAGATCACGAGGCTGCGGTGCTAATTAGTACTGTTCGCTCATAAGAAGACTGGACCAGATTTTTACACCGTATACACCTAATGTATTCGTCCGAACACGTCTTACGACAACGGACTCGCTTGCTCTCGGTGTACACACATTCATATATATATATATATATATATATGATATATATTGTACGCAATATGGTTAATCATCGAGTTTACACGACTACGTGCAGTCAGCGGACTGTGCTGCGCGTGACCGAGTCGGGCGATAGTTCATATTAAAATATTTAAAAGTCGTACGCGAAAACGGCCTCTGCGGGGTCGCGTTCGAAAACTCTACTCTAGTTAACTCGAGTTAACTATAGTCGATTCCGTGTCGTTCGAGAAATCAGTGTTGACTCTAAGGTTACCGTTCGAAAACCTAGTGTTGTTCACTGGAGTTAACTCTTGTTACCCAAAAGAAATCGCTAGGTTCTTTTAACTCTACCGATAATTATCCTTATCATATACAGATAACAAGTAATTTTCATTTATATTCCCGCCTATATAACGTGATATAACCACAGAATATGTTCTGGGATATAACCAACATTTTGTTAATAATTGTTTTTACTTTTTCGGTTTTTCATGCTTTTTGAATTTTCATCTTTAAATCATCGTCTTTTTCATCATGCAAGTGACAGTAGTATTCAAAAACCAAGAACATAAAGTTTTCATTCCTTATGAATTATATAATTATCTAAAATCAGGTGAAATAACATGATATTTATTGAAATCTCTTCGTTAAACTAGAAAATATATTGGACCAAGACCTATACAACTATAATTTGTAAACATTTTTACTCTTATTTTATTAGATGAAGTACAGTTAAATAAATACATATTAAATATATTGAAAAATAAACAGACTGAACAAACAGATTCATTAAAATATAGCAACAAGACCTGTCCTGAAAAACCTTCATTCTGCAATGATATTTCAGAAATTGCTGTGTGCAGGTATTATCAATTATATATATCAGGGTTGGTCAGCTTCTGCACAATTTAAAATTTATTGTTTAAAAGTATATTTTTTTGTTGTTTGTAGTAGATTATTCAGTGATTTTCCCATTACATCTACAATTAAAAATATTGTTGAATCATCTTGTTCCATTTTTGAATATAAAAAAAACTTAAAATCCTTGTTTTAAATTATAAACGTGTTCGCAGGTCACTTATCAAAAGATATTATCATCGTTCGGATATCAATTTATTGCTGTGATATAAATTTATTCTGTGATTAAACTCTACTCCATTCTTATCTACTTTACCCAACTCACTACTCTACTATAACTCCGAATATTCGAACGCACCCTAGCAGTGTCATTATTTTCTCAAAGAAATTAATATAAATAATTAAGTAATTTGTAACTTTAAATGTAACTGTAACTTGTAATCAGTTACACGTTGCCAAAGTATCTTGTATCTTGTAACTAGATACCCAATTTAAGAGTAACTTGTAACTTGTAACCAGTTACAACTAATTGAGTAACTGGCCCATTCCTGTATACTCATAAGTCATATACCACGAATTAGGCCGAGGCACCACCACTACAGGGTGGCTAAAGGCGAGAATTTATACTCTGATCGGGAGTGAATTATTTGTTCAATTATTTCTACGTTCATATTTATAATATTAGTAGTGATGATATTTAATTCTGAATATGAGAAGAAATTAGAAATTCGAAGTATTGTACAAAGTAAATACCTACCTACTGTCTGATTTTCGGTGATGTACAATTGTTTACGATCGTCCTTTTTGGCCGTACGATTTCCTATGATCGTACGATTGCGCATGATATTAGGTACTACAAAACCACAAAGATACGAAAATAAACAACAAAATTAGTACAACGTTTTCCATCGAAAATTGTGGTACTTACCTATATTATTATCCCAGGATGAAAAGTCGATAGTGTTGGCCATGAAATTATCAGTACCTACTTACACATTTCGATTAACGAATGCATATAATGTACTAATATGATTTTGACTACAGGTTTAATAATTTATTATTATAAATTAATATATAATAATATAATATATTATATGATATTATAATATCATAATATTATGATATTTTGATTTTCAGTCATATGGACGACTAGAGAAATCGCTCAGAGCCAAAACGATCGAGAGTTGTACGTGAAAATACATATCATAGAAATGATAATGTACGCCGTATTTTTCGTGTTTTTCATCAGTTGTAAGTTAGAAATGAAAAAATATTTCATTTAAATAAACTATCAGGCACGGCTCGGGGTAGATGGGTAATATATATGTGTGTCTATATTTTTTTTATCGTTTAAATAACATAAGTCATTATTTTAAGAATATATAATATTATCACGTTTCATATCATTATAATAACTTATAAACTTATTAAATTTATAATATTGGACTATATGTTTAGTAATAAAAAATTTTAAAGCATTTGAGAAGGTATAGTTCAGGATTTTCACTTACAAAAAAGTCAAACGCCTTTCTTTTGATCGAATTATTTATAAATATATCTAGATCGAAAGGAAATTTTTTACATATTTATATACAAATATCGTGAAAAATTAGCTACAATAAATAATGGGACTGACATGAGACCGCTTATAAAATACTTCTAAAGCGTATTTACCGGAAAATATTTTTAAATCGTAGAAATATAAATTTTTCTTAAAATATCCCTACATTGTTCACATTATATTTCAATATACTGCTATATGAGTAATATGACGTTTCCATGAAAGCTTTTTTTCTGGGTTTTATATAGATATCATCTAAAACATCCTTGCCCTAATAATAAACATATGAGTACACTTACCCGTCTACACATTAATATTATAACAATCCGATGGTTTTCATACCGCTTCGCAGCTTTTTCTGATTTGTTCGAATACACGACGTATGTGGTCAACCACGAAGTATCCTCATTATTCTTGGAGACGAGATTCATCGTGTCCGAGGACGAAGACGTGTCCATCAAATACAATGACATCATTACCATAAATCACTTCTGGAAGGTACGATAAATGTTATTTTATATAACTAGGTATATAGTATAGTATATATATATATATATATACTATGTGGATAATGATAAATATTATTTTGATCAATTTCGAAATGAAACCGAATATTCAAAGCTGGACAAATATTACTATGTTATGTTGAAAATTAAAGTTACAAATTACTTTTAATTAATTAAAAAACATTAAATTTTAAAAAACTTAATTAGTTACTATATGACTTATGATCATAAATTATTTTAACTTTTTATTTTATTTTTATTTTTTATTATTACAAAAGATATTAGATAATATCTAAAAAAGCATTTATAAAATACAATATAACTGTGTAAAATATTGTAATAAGATAATTTAAATAGGTAAATATATAGATTTAGATAGAGCTATTTATAAAGTATAAGTATAATCGTAAACTATAGGCCTATATAGTATTATCTTAGTACTATATTTATCTATATATCAATTTTAAATAAAGTTGAATTACTCGAAAAAATATTACATATTTTTTCATTTTATTTTTATTTACTTATCATTGGATTATGATAATAATATTTTACTTCGTGATCATACAAACTGATCTACTAATCACTAATCACTAATGCATTATGACTTATTAAATATCAATACTAGTATTCATTATACAATACTGAATTTACTAAAATGTTTAAAATATCTTATTACTGCAAAAATGCAAACAAATATTTATCTTTGTGATAGATACTTGAGGAAAATAGATAGTAAAAGAAAATAAAGAAAAAACTAATATTAACTTTTAATTAATAACTTCATTCGGTTACATTTTTAACTAAAATTTAAATATAACTTAATTATTAACGGAATTTTTTTATTGTATACTAACTAAAATTAAACTAAATTAAAAAAAATAATAATAACTTACTCGGGCCTAGTGACTTTAACAAGCCTTTGAACTGTATTAACTTAATTAACATATTTTCCTAAAAATTCGTAATTTACTAAGTACTAAATTGAAAATCCATCATTCACATTTTGGGGGTTATTCAAGTATTACGTAAGCGCCTAATAGAAGGGGGGGGTCTGTCGTGTGCTTACATTTGCTGACAAGGGGGATGGGGAGGATAGAAAAATACTGACGTCAGCAGTAATAAATAAAAAAAAATATGTACTTATTTTTATCTAAATATATAAAATAAAATTCAAATTATGTAACGAAATTTTTCATTTATGATTAATTGATTCATATAAAATTCAGAAATTTTATTTATTTTTTTTAATAGCGGGGGGGGTCTCGTCGTCGGACATATGCTGACGTAATAAAGTAGGGGGGTTAGACATTTGCTGACAATTGTTGACAAGGGGGAGGAGGGGGTCTAAAATGGCCAAAAATGTGCTAACGTAATACTCGAGCGCCACCTTTAAAATAACTTTTAACTGTTTAGTTTTAATTTGTTTTATTTTCTTTTTGAAGGATATTATACCTTAACGTCGTCCAGCTTAGGAACCGCGATCCACACATATATATTATATATTATATATACAATACGTTACGATATACATTATAACATTATACATAAGAATATATACCACCTACCTATATGAGTAGAATTATACTTCGGTCCGTTTTATGTATTATAGTTCTTTTCGTACGTCCTATGTGAAAAATTGTACGAAATACCGATGAACACGGAAGGTAACACCGAAAAACCAGAAATCCTTCACGAAAACAAATTTCTGTACAATCCCAGAACAAGACAGGTACCTACCTATACCTATAATATTATACAATAAACGCGCGCGTTGCTCGTTCGTTACCCGTGACTACTGCACTACTAATATAAGTCTCGTCTTAATGTTAGCCGGTTATTGTTTTCTCGATGGGTCTATATAATATATATATATATATATATATTTCAGAAAACACGACAATTAAGTATTATCTAATAGCATTATGTGGTTTAAGAAGTAAATCCGACAGGATTTAAACTGCATATATGCGTTTTAGAGGATTACATTGGGCTCTGCGCGGGATTCCCGCGCTTAAACGCTATACACTCGCATCCTCCTCGTCGTGTATTGTCGTCCGACAATATATTTCCCGAGTTTTTAATTTGTTGACGATATTAATAATAAAATTACTAGAAACAATGAAACGAGTTAAAAAAAAAAAAAAAAATGTTCGTATCATTTGCGCATCGTCCATATTTTGTAATTTTACGCCTACACTCCACGGGTATGAGATAAACTCAGTGCTCGAATTTGATGGATGCGCAGGGAGACGGAGCTCCTCTACTATTTTAAAATATTTCCACGGCTCCCCCCACGAATTATATTTCACAGTATACGAGTTATATAGTTCGGGGGACGCTCATTTTTTAAAAGCCTGATAGCACCCTTTCTTCGGTTTTACCAATTCGATAAACTAGACTTTAGAGTATCGATAGGTATTACACTGTAACATTCAACTTTTAAATTATAAAAAGCCGAAGAACGTACCGGTGCGTATTAGGTATATGTTAATTGCATTACTGCATTACTGCAGTTTTACATTTAAGTAGGTACAACTATTATAAATAAATATATAACCTATTTTTACGATAATATTTATTCATAATTATTGAACATTTTTGTTGTTTTTTGTTATTATTTTTTTCTATAAACAAAAGCCGGAACATTTTAAAACTCCACAAATTTTATTCCTTTATTCACATTAAAATAAAAATTGATTTAATAAAAGTACATATAGGTAAAATATATACAATATATTATATATATTATACAAGACCGCAGTTGTTTGTTCAATCAATTTTTCAATTTCAATTTTATTTATTAAATTTTTTTTCTACAGTAAAATAATCAAATATTTATGTTATATTAGTATGTACAAATTATTGATAATAAATACATTATTATTTATTTATTTGAAGGAAACTTGTGAATTTAATCAAATAAACTGATAATATACCTAATTAAAATAAATAGCTTATTTAGTTATTCTTATTTACATTAATGATTAATAAATTAATTCATTAAAGTTTCCTCTCAAAAAAAAAAATTTTTTTTTTTGAAACTATAAATTTATATGAAATGAACAACACGAAAAAGTATCCTACCATAGTGTGAATTAACAGTATTTTATATTGGTCTGTTATAATATTGTTAATGATTTTCAACAAGATTCGTGGAATAATCTAAGAAAAATACAAGAAAATAATAGTCAAAACTTAAAACAATCTTGTAAAAAATTCACTTAAACAAATGTAAAAAATGTATTCAAAACTCTTATTGAATATTTCTAATAACCAAAATAGTATTCAAATACAAATATACAAGTATTTTATTAAAGTTTAAATTTTAACAGGTTAACAGAATAGTATAGTTAGTAAGTATTATTATATCCTATACATTTGTTGGAATTTTATTAAAACCTAATTTTTATTAACTTATAAAGTGTTCAACGACAAATATTGAGTCGAAAAATTTAGAGTAATATACCTATCCCAAGTATAGTAAATACTAAAATAAAAATTGTATTAGGTTAAAGTTGAAGAAGGACACTGCATAGTCCAAAATCAATTCAAAAGTATGTTCAAAGACTGTTATGTTCCATTTGAAATCCAATATGAAGACAAAAAGAGTTTTGGACCGAAAATTAATACTCCGTAAGTTTTTAAATAACACAATATTATTTTAATTGTTATGTCTATGAGAGGGGTCATCTTTTTTAGAATTAGCCCCACCAATAGTTTTCACAACACATTTAATAGGGCTATAGTACGATAACAAAGGTTATTAGCTGGTTTTCCTAATTTTAGAAGGGCGATCACATTTGCTTCTTTCCAGTTTCTATAAATTTTACCACTTTCAAAAAATGCATATAGTACTTCTGCTTTTGGGCCTATATTATACAGGAATTCTGGGTGTATTTCATCCATCCTGCAGGTGTATTACCCCTTTTCAATTTATTGATTGTATTAGAAATATCATCTATACTGAAACGTTCAGCCGGGACTGTATGAGGTTAACAGGTTTTATTTATTTCTTGCATATCTACTTTGATCGTTTTAGTATGTTTTTCGTGTTTTTTATCTGTGAAGTTCCCATCAAGACTGTGGAAATAGCTTGTAGTTTTGCCTTTGGTGGTTGAATTGGGAAAAATTTACCTTCCAGCTTTGTAATAGTTTCCACGCTTCTCAAATATGGGTTCGAAAGTAACACTATGGAGTACATGATATAAGGCATATGGTATATGATTAATATATTATATCATTAATAAATTGTTAGTGATATTAATATATATAGTAAAATTAGGCTTTTTTAAATTATCAAATTATAAAATTAGTAAAAATAAAAACTAATATTTTATACTTACTATAAAAACAATTTAGCCCACTCGCCCCAAGAACTGAAAATATGGTATACTATTTGAAGGCATAAAAAGCAGTGAAATTATATAAATATATATTAATTATTATATATAGAATATATATATATATTATTATAATATACCAGTATATTATTATGCTGATATTTTACAATAGTATTATATAAATCGTTTACCATTTTAAATAATGTTATCAAAAAAAGAAACAATTAATTGTAACAAATAACATAGATTATAAGTTGTTGGCTGGGAATAAAGTTTAAATTCTTATATCACATATATCATGCGGTCACACTGATTCCTGTACGGTCTAAATGACGTACATAATAGGTTTTCCTTAGGTAGGTACTTAGTAATATTAAAATCATTTTCTTGATCTAAAATGTTAAAAAAAAATATTAAAATATAATTAATTAAGTAATAAAATATAAATGGTATTGGTAATATCTAACTTTACGCCGTACCAATAGTCCAATACTGTTCTTTGGCTGTACCTACTGTACCTTACTACCTACCTTAGTTACTATACCCACCCTATTTTAAAGTGACACAAAGATGCCACTTAAACCGCGTCTGTACGCCACTGGGTACCTACATATCAAGTGAGCTATCCATTTTATTATTTAATCTGTTAGATTAACTTCATAATGATATGAAATTGTAATTGTGCTTTTTTATGAGTTGTTCAATTTAACTTAATATTGTATTAATAAATATAAAACGTATGAAAAAAATATATAAAAATATTGCCCTTGTTTATTATATTTGGGCAGGAAATTTAACCTAATTTCCATGATTGGAGTTTAGTTGACTTAATATTTCTGAGTATTACTGAGTGGAAATCTATTAAAAAAGCTTTATTACAATTTTTCCCACGTCTCAACACATATTGACATTAACTAGATTTTTAAATTCTAAAAATATTTTATTAAAAGTTAAAGAGACGATTCTACTATTAAAATTATTCAAAACGAATAAAATATAATATATGATATAAGTATAGTGTATGCTTACTAACTAGTAACTTTTATTTCGTTACCATACAGGTGGCAATACTCTGATGAATCGATCAGTCAAGGCGTGAATTACGAAGGTCCTATGGGAAGTTATGGAGCCGGTGGATATTATTTTGATTTTCCACAAAATAAAGATATGGCCAAAGCACTAATCGAAGATCTCAAAGTAAACATGTGGTTGACTCATGGTACCAGAGCCGTATTCGTAGATTTTGCTATTTACAATGTCAATTTGAACATGGTTTGCGTTATCAAGTATGAACATTATTAGTTTTTGTCAATTATCAAAAACAAAACACTATAGTTTATAGCCTATGGGCATAGAATACTATAGAAACGACACCCGGAAATTTTCCTTTATACACTTGATTTTGGTTTCAAGGGCCTTGAAATCAGCTGTTTAGCACAGAATATATTTAAACAGAATGGACACTGATAAGAAAATATATTGTGTATTCTTACATAGCTGCCTTTAAAAACGAGAGCTTCACAGCAGCAAAAAAATATTTAGAATCTACTAACTAGTCGGGAGAATGAAAAGTAGCCGCTGGCAAATGTGTTATCAACTATTTTTTTCCTGATAAGGAAGGGTTCTTCAACTAAGACACGCTTAAGGTGCAAGTCGCATGATCTGTGTATGACATCTGGCCGGCTACGCTTTAGTATACGTCTTTATTATTTCCTTTTTAGGTTCGTTCTGGGTATAAATGGAACCTTTGATTATTGTAGTTTTATTTTATGGGAGTTGTGGAACGTTATCACGAATTTAGCGTGTATCACTAAAAACTATATTTCATAACCTTGATGAAGATAAACCGCCAGGAGCATTCGCATCAGCAGTCACTTTTCATTCTCCCAACTATAGCAGAAGCATGAACTAAGATATACAGGACTGGAAATGACATGATGGGAGAAGGGGTTAATTTAGTTAGGTTAGAAAATTTCACAAATCGTACACTTGGTAATTCCAGTGTCATCTATAAGCTGCATTTATAACATGTAAGACCGGAAACGACATGATAGGGGAACATGGATCGCAAGAGTTTCAATATAGAACTACTAGAATACTCTAGTGTGCATGTAACCTATAGAGTTTGCAAGAAATTGATCTATACTTTTCCTAAAACTTTCCGGTTCCGCCGGTTTCGGTGATATTGCGTCCGTTTCCAGTCCTGTATATCTTAGTTCGTGGTAAAAGCTACTAACGAAGATAGTATGGACCACAGTCTTAGAATATTTACCATAGACCAAGTATGGATCATAAAGTATAGTATGGACTGAAAATGCCATGGCAGGCGAGTGGTAACTGGTAGTGTTACGATTACATTTTGTCACGGTGAATTAGTAAATGAGGAGAGAATCTAAACGATAATGTGTCATGCCATAATATATGCTATACATGAAGACTATAGATAAGGAGACCAAACTCGGTATACGATAATGGCCCGACAAAAAGCGCAAGGTTTTTCTGCCACCATTAGCAGGTCGTTCGCGAAGGGAGCTATTTAATAAGGATTGAATACGTTTCTTATAATGTTTTTGAAATAAAATGCAATATTTTTAATTGTGACCATGTATATTTATTATGTACCTACACATGTTATGCGTTGTTAAAATCTTTCTAATATGTTAATTTATGAAAGTACTATTTAAAAACCTATTCAAAATAGTTTTAAAATAAGTTTGTTTTGATAACGTTAAACCCTCAATTTTTGGTTTTTTTTTTTTATCATTTTAAAATAAAATTATTAATTTTAATAATTTTAAACTTTAATTTTATAAAAATATGATAAACAAGTATAAAATGATATTGGAATCAAAACACTATAGTGACTATTCACATTAGTACACGAAGAAAAATTTAATTAAAAGAAGTTTAATTTATTTAATTTTAACTCTGGCCATTGATTAATTAATTAATTAATCAATGCTCTGGCGTATTATCGTATAATAAACTGCACTAATAATATAAAAAAATATTATTAAAAACTACTACAGTCTATAGCTGAACGACAAAAAATGATTAGATATTAAAGTAATACACAGGTATCTAACAAATGAAACTATTTTCATCAAAATAGTATTTAATCATAAAAAATACTATAATGTTGATGCAAAGTAACCCACTTTTACAGTAAATACCTAAATTATATTATTATATATTTATTATAACAAATAAAATACAATTTAAAGGTTATAACTAGGTATTAGAAAAATTAAAACATTGAAAAATTCTGTAATAAGTGTAATAAGTCCAATATATATAAATAATGCATACATTGAAGTTTTGAGACTTTCCTATTGCATTTAGTTTTTTCTTTTTTATTAGTATGATATGAATATTTAAAGACCTTTCAAGAGAAGGTTTTCTCTTATGATATGCTATGATAAATAAAATGGTAAATTAGGAAATATGGATGGAATTCCTCCTGCTCTTAATATGGGTCTATTCCTTTTAATTTTATTGACTGTTCCATCAAATATAATAGTCTCGTAAAAAAATAAAACATCTATCTCTTTGAAATGCAATTCACACACATGACAGCATTCTGTGAGAATTTTTTTTTTTCGAGGAATAGCTTTATTCCATTTTGCAAGAAGTTCTGTATTCTATACAAAGTAGGTAAAAATGTTTAATAAACTGATTTTTCATAAATAATATGAATAATTTTTGTTTTCTTACTTTAGGTGCTTTAAATAAACTTTTCTTTTTTAACCCACTTGTTTTATTTTCCTTAATGTTTTTAGTGTAACCAATATAGTACACCCTGGTGCAAAACAAAACTTAACCATTTTTCAATCAATTATAAGGAACTAGACTACTAGACATTTTGTATTATTTTAAATATTCAATAGGTAGGTACTCAAAAAAAAAAAACATAATACAAGTATAGGTATCACAATAGTATAATAAGTAATATAATAAGTAATAATACAATATCAAGTAGGTATTGAAGATTAAAAACAAACTTATTATTGTCATCAATCTATAACAATAGTATATAGTGTCTATTTATAAATATAATATATACTACAATTTACATAATATATATGAAATACATATTTGGGTAATCATACTTATAAATAATATTTATATTTTATTCAGTGGTGAAACTTCATTTTTACAATAATTTAGGTGTACATAACATACGCGTAATATACATAAGAGTTCACAATTAAAAATATTATCTATTTATTTTGAAAAACATAAAAAAGTATTTAATCCTTATATTATATGGAATAAAGTAACTCTTCTATCGATTGATGCGCTCCTAGTGACAGAATAAACGAGTGCTTTTTTTCGGGCCACTTTTATCATGGGTGGCCATATGAGTTTGGTCTTCTTATCTCTAGTATTCATGATACTATACCATAGATCATGTCACTTCTACTGATAAGATAAATGTGGAATATCAACTGCTTGATATCTGAACCTGAAGTTATGTTCAAAATCCTCGTGTACATACATGATAATAGACACGATGTCATATTTTATTTGTTTACATCCCCCACACTGGCCAATTTTAGTGTGGTTATCACAACGGAAAAATAATCATTATCATATAAAATTATTTGGTATAAAAATAGTTTGGCACTTCAGAAAACATGATTAAAAAAGAAGCTAATATGGCAAGGTCGCATGATCGTTCCTCTCGAGATCAATAGAATCCTGGAGAGTGACGTAGGGTTGGCCAAATGTAACATCACACAGTGTAATCTGTGTCAGAATATGTTTACACAACTATCAACTAGATGGAGTTTCAATCTCATAGATTCCCCTTCCTCAATATTTACCATGACATTTTTATCATATTATGAATGTCATCATGATAGTAACTCCGTGTTACTCCACTACACGAATGTTTACATATTCCAAATATTTCTTGCCAATGTAAATCCCTCATCAATAAGTAGGTTTACCATTTTGAAAAAGAGTTCAGTCTAGTCAATTTGAGACGAAAACTAACTTTTTCTATATTTATGTTATATTATGCATATTCTTTAGAATTAAACGTGATAAAATAAATACTATAGTGTTATCAAGTTTAATTTACAACCAATAAAATTAGACAATTTCTAATGAATAGTAAAAAAATTGGCGTTCGTCCCATGACTATACTGATGAGCACCTTTTTCAAATGTCTGCAGCTATAAAATTAGGCTGCCTGAAACTTATTTACATGCGTATTCGATAAACAAGGCTTAAAACCCGTTTTTCCATTTTATATCATCACATAACCATTACCGACACCTTAAAGTGCATAAAACCAATTTTGAAAACCATTGCCTAAACCGAAATATTATATTTCCGGTCAGTGGCACTGAAGTCCATGTTGAAGCCCGACCACTTTTTTCAAAAATGTGGCCTCGAGGCCTCGTGACAACATATGTTATAAATTATGATGTATAAATATTTTCGAAAATAGTTTCCTATCAATATTTCTAGGAGCTGTAGGATACCTACAATTAATACTAGTTTGTGGATTGCTTTGTAAACACAACATAATAAATAGAATGAAATTAAAGTGTAGGTATAGGATAATTAGTTGGTACTAAAGTTCCTACACGGATCGTGTTTTTTGACCCCGATTAGCCCGATCTCTATTCATGAATTATCGGCCAGGTTCGAGAACTTCCCATAAAAGCCCAGTCTAGTCAGGGGCCCGATTCTTGAGTTCTTGTGATAATTTATCAAATACGATAATTATATCATGCACGATAAAGTTTTATCAAATGTACCAATTCTCGAATGAAAAACGATATTAAAATATCGTATGTGATAATTTATCAAATGTTTATCGGTGTTATCAACTTTATCAATATATTTTGTCGTACAATTTAAAGATAATTTTATAATCATTTAATTCACAGACTGTGTACTTCTATATTACCTTTATAAGTTAATAATAAGTCATATAAGACTATATACCTATACTATTTAAGTTAATTATTTATTGTTTTTTTTTTTCAAACAGTCTAATACACTTGCTATTTTATATAGGACTGTATACCTATATTATATAAATTAATTTTTCTTATTTTTTAAAACAGTTTAATAGATTAAGATAATACAACAAAAAAATTAGATTTAACAAAAGACTGTATAAGTATATAAATTCATATTGTTATTTCTTTATAAATTGTTGAAGAATAAAAAGTTTTAATATAACACATGTTTTTAATAGAATATTTATAATTATATAATGAATATAGAAAGAAAAGAAAAATTGTAATGTTTAATGATAAGTATGTTAATAGTGGATATCTATGTAAAATATCGTATAACACGTCGCTAAAAAGCTATTTCCAACAGATAATTGGTAAGAACCAGTCGCAAAAAAATTCAAAGCTATAAAAACCTAAATAAAAATAAAGCCATAATATTTATTAATACTTATAATATTTATCATATTTTTTAAAGTTACAAATTTGATATAGATAGATACCTACATATTAAAAATTACATTAAATGTAAAAAAAAAGCTTTGAATAATTATAATTGAAAATCCTAAAATTAAGTAAGTAGATACTTACTTTAGTCTGAATATCTAAAGCAGATTTTCTTGTAGGTTCCATCATAAATGGTGTAAGTAAATTGATTAAATAATGTACTGAATCTTTAGAAAGTCTAAAATTTTTAATAAAAATATTATCTGGCAATAAAAACGGATTTTTCGGTTTTATTATTGCTTTTCTACTATCTTCTAAAGCATTTTCTTGCATCTCCAGATTGTCTAGAGCAGCTATATATACTTCAACCATAATTATTATTTATATTAAAAAGTATAAAGTTTATAATAAATAATAATTATATAGAATAATAACATAATAAAATCACTGATTAAATGAACGTTCGCTGAATTTATGATAAAATAGTTTGTGATAATTAATTATCACCGGTAAAATACCTTGGGATAATGTATCGTTTGTATTATCAATGTAAATTATCAAAAAATAATTCAAGAATACGAAAAAACGATATTTTTAACATTTGTGTGATAATTCATAAATATCACGCTTGATAAATTATCACAATCGTTCAAGAATAGGGCCCCAGACCTGAGTATTTATCATAAAGCCACCGCGCCGGCCTGTCCGAACAATGACAACTCTAAAAAATGTTCCAATTTGGTTCTAAAATGTTTCATTTGAAAAAACCCGGCTTAGCTCGTGTACCTATTCATTGTAATATATCGAACTAGCCATGCCCTATTTTGAGTTAAATACTAAAATGTACTTATATTATCGTCAATGGGTTTGATTGTGGAAATATTCGATTAAATTATTATCAAAGAATTCCCTAGGAACATGTTTGATATTTTAATTATTTCTCAATATTTTCAGTTATTTTTCATTTAGAATAAAGCTCTAGCTTAATTAAATTGAAACAATCTTGTTTACCAATTCTTCCATAAATACTTGAAGATCACATTTGACAAGTTACATTCAGCAGTGAACTGGATAAAGAATTTATTGAAATTACAAAATTTGAAATTTGTCATATAAACAATTAAAAAAAGCCGAGAAGCACTTCGTAGTTCGCATGCACGTTGTGTAGGATAATGATGACAATATATTGAATTTAAAAGCAATGATCAATTATTTCTTTCTAAGAAATGATTCTGAACAAAATATGAGTGAAAACTTCAAGTTTATAGACCTATTATTTAACTGAAATTCAAATACATTTCATATCAAAATAATACATATTTTCGAAAAAAAAACAAACGCTTATTAAAAATTATTGTACATATCGATTTTAAAATTTTTGGTATGTGAATGACATAATTTTAATGCTATATTAAATTCTCAGGTCTTAAAACCTAAAACTAAGACTATTATGAATTAAATGTCTCAAAATTGGGAAAAAATGATCAAAAATGTTTACCTTTATAATGTACTAATATACATATTTAGTGAAAATGTCAAGCTTATAGATCCATTATTTCCTCAAAATTTAAACACATTTCATACTGACAATTTGCCAAAATTAAACAGGTATTCAAAAAATATTTTAATGGCTATTAGTGTGCTCACTAATTTTTGAAATTTTTTATATGTTAATTAAAATTAAGCCTTTTAGAAATGAAATATTTCAAATTTGAATATTGCTATAGATAGCCAAAAATTAGGAAAACATTTTTTTTTTATTAATATTTTACGTATATACATTTGTGGTGAAAACTTCAAGCATCTAGCATCAATATTTTCGGAGTTATGAAGAATTTTACCACAATTGTGTTTACCGATTTTTATGCTAATTTTTTGATAGTTTTTCAAAAATGCGTTTATCCAAAAAATAAAAAAAAATCGAAAAATGACCTCTCTAAAGTACCAAATAAATACAATTTGCTACCAGCAAATGGTACTACTTATAATTAACGATCGGAGCTTTTTTCTTTATAGAATTTTTGGGTAGAGACATAAAAAATAAAAATAAAACGCATCGTCAAACTAATACATTCCTCGCTTCGCTCAGAATCTAATATTAACCGACCCTGTTTAGGTAGGAATGTAGGATGTTATTATATCGAATAATGTGTGATTGTGTGACTATCGTTTTTGAGTGGAGTTTGATCCAGTAGGGGCATAATAAGCGGGAGGGAGCAATTTCTGCCAAATCGTATTGTCAGTCGACAAAATCGTGTTAAGGGTCATGCCCAATATGAGGTGAGAGTCTTGTGTCGGTAATGGTAATGGTAAATAGGTTGATGACCTTTTTTTTTCTTTGCTTATTTGCATTTTTAAGGAATATAAACTTTGCAGTCGGCCAAATTGATTGTATCAATCGGGTCAATTGTCAAATTGTTAAAAGGTATGACCATTTTTTTTTTTGCTAATTAAATTTTTTAATCGTTCGAATAACCAAAAATCAAATCGTTTCCAAGCTTAACTTATTAAATACTTAAAATACTTACATTGTGTTAAATAATATTATTGACGATAAAAAAAGGTAGGAAAGTCATCAATAGTAATGTATGGTGTGCAAATGTGGACCTATAATAAGACTTCCAAAATAAGTAAGATCGACATTTTCTCCAATTCATCACTCTAAAACACAGGTATTTTGAAAAAACTAAAATTAAAAACTTCGTTCTGTACAATGTTTGGTCAACTACAAAGTTTTATAAGATAGACCTATCAAAAGTCAAAAATAATGAACTTGAAAAATAAATCTCTATAGTCCATTAATATTTTTAATTATTAATAAGTCATTATCAATATAAACACCGCTCGATAATGAATGTCGATCAATTCCTATAAGACGGAAATTATTTTTCTGTTAAGATTAGTGTTCGAGTTTCCGGCATCAGGTGGCATCCTTCCATCGTCTTCGTTTCGGACCATTCATCTGTACAAGTACGCGATTACGGATAGTTTACTGACGTTGATCGGCATGATCATTGTCGTCCTATTTCTCATATTCTACACGCTGGAAGAAATATTAGAACTCTACTACTTCCGAATTCAATACTTCTTTATATTCTGGAACTTGGTAGATTTATTTATCGTAATCGTAAGTTATATTTAAAATTGTAAATTATTTTCCATACGATTTATTAATTTGGGATAGGAAGTATTACTATTTTATTTCATTACATATTAATTATTATAATATTAATCTTCTCTTGAAATTTTTTAGAGGACATAGCACCCGCGTTTACTGTCATCGTCTGACCAACTGATAAAATACGAAATTTATGTTCAGCATTCTTATGAGTTATCACAACATCGTCATTTCTAATATTAGAGTAAATTGATCAATTACCAAATTTATAGACGAGATCATTATCATTATCTATGCTATAGCAGAACCTTTTGTCAAAATTTTAATTTTAAAGAAAAATGTATCTATTTAAATTATTGGAGTTCAAAAATAGTTGTGTATTTTTACAAAACTAAAATTTCGAAAAAAGTCTCTGTTACAGATCTAAATGATCTCGTCTATAGATGTGATAATAAGTAAACTTAATCTAATATTATAATTGACGAAGTTATGTTAAAAATGCTGAACGTAAATTTCGTAGGTACATTATCAGTTGGTTGGACGGAGACAACAAATGCGTCGGATTCTACGTCCTTTTAATATCGATCGAAACCAAAAACATCTAAAGTTTTTATTTTTAAGTCGTATAATTATTGTTCAAACACCCCTAATAACATAAACCGTCCCGGATGTCTACTATTTATTGCCAAATTGGTTCCTAACAGGAAGTTATAACCATTAACGTAATAGACCCTCTTGAGAGATAACTGACGTGGTCGGACATCGGGTCAACCGTAATAGGTCTAAAAAATAAAATTCCCATGGTTCCCGGAATGAACATATACGTATATAATTTGCACCAAATTTAACCAAAAAATAAAATAAAAAATGTAATTTTCACTAATATTGATCCAATATGGGTTTGTAATTTTCCCAAAATAAAGATATGCAATTTACACCACACTGTATTGTAAGTAAACGAAATCTAGAATTATAATATTTTCATCAAAATTAAAATCGATTATTTTATTGATAGTATTTGAATCGCAATAGTACTTTACGGGTTAAGTATACTTCTATCGGTTTCACCAATATAAACCGAGCCGGATAAGTCGATCGTTTCGCTCACTCGGGTAGTTTAGTTCGAAAATATCCCCCGATTTTTTGTGAAACGCCGCGTTCATTAAGTAACAGATTAAATTAAATACGGTTGAAGTGTACTTCTTCTCCAATTGCCTTTATATATTATTAACGAGACACATCGAAGTAACAATATGTACTCGATACTCGATAGTATTCCGATTTTAATTTGGTGCAAATTACAATTTAAACTTTTTATATTTTGGAACATAATATATTCGTCTACCTTTAAATTTTGGTGCAAACTGCAATTCACATTTTCTATTTTCTTCTGCCTGCGGTGGTGCGAATAACATACTACCCCTTGGGAAAACAGTCAAAACCCAGACTTTAGGAAGTTTGTAGACCTTGATGGCTAGATCTATATTCCTAAATGGTGAATGATTAAAATGAGAAGGTCCAATAACGGTGTGTCCATTTTCTACCAAAATTATTTTTTATCTAAAATATAAGAAACAATTTCGTTTTCCACAATTTTTTTTATGTTTGTAAATTTATTTTATTTTTCGAGAAACCTTGTTTTGCTATCGAAATTTTAATATTATATGAAGACAAATATCGACCTTTTTCGCGACCAAACGTCTTTAATATATCAACTATGTGTTGTATATATAATATATATTATTGGATAAATATTAGTACGATGATTGAGCAACAATTACTTATAAAGTAATACCCAATACCTACCTATACCTATCCAACACTATAATAGTTTTAAATTATAATATTATTATAAACGTGTATTACATATCATGATTTTAACCACTTTAATCAAGTTAGCGCATTACCTTACCCAATTCTATCGTTAAATTTTTTCTCCTTTTTTTTATTGTTATTTGGTAAAAAAATGTTTATTTTCACTAAATGTATTGTTTTCAATATGGGTTATCAAATATTTTCATTTCGTTTAATCTGCTAAATTAATAGAATTGTGAATATATAGAGTTATATAGCAGACATTTTACTAATAAATGTATAGGTATATGTATATGTAAATATGTACCTAATGTATATGAAATATTAAATATATACATGAAATATTCAATAGAACAGAAATTCGTTCTTTAATTATTTGTATTCGAAAATCAAAAGTAATTTTTTTTTTTTTTTAAACATTAGAATTCAGAAGAAATATATTCATACGTAGGTAAACAATTTTTTTGAATTAAGTTAAAACATTTCCATAAAGTAAAGTAATGTATTAAAAAAAAAATGTTAACGTTTTTCCCCGTAAATATTATTATTAAAACGTTATTTTATTTTAAAGAAAAATTTAAAGAAAATTTTTTTCTACCTGGGTATTGTCAGAATTATAGGTCTCAGTTGATTGGTTTTCATAATATTTATCAATAATATTGATATGATGCTTTTCAAACTACAGACATATTACACTGTTAAACATAGATACTAATTCTAATTCTAATTATAATAACTAAATTGTTTAGAGTATTTTTTCGTTATTTTTTTACTTTTTTCTAAAAATCTGGATCACAAAATTTGATTTAGTTTTTAAATTTCAAATAAAATAAGTAAAAAATATTTAACAATATCTAACTTGTAAATAATAATATTTTATTTTATTTCATCACTCATCAACAATACAAAAAATATAATTCATTTAAACAGTGAGTTTTTATTAGTATTTTTTATCATTAGATCATAAATTAATTTTTTTACTTTTATATTATTATTATTATTATTATTATTATTATTATTATTATTATTATTTGCTTAATTTCCATAAATATACATTTTTATAGAAAATGAAATAGGCTATAACCGCACATCTATATACGACAATAATATAACTGTGCAGGACTGCACTGCAGACAATTATGTATATTATTTATCTATATTGGATAACAATGTATAATTTAATTTATTTTAAAATTATTGAAATTATTTAATATAGATTTAATTAAATTTAATATACCTATTTAATTAAGGTATACGCAGTTTTTGGTTTTGATTTCCGTGCAGTTAAAACATAAACAAAAGAAATTTTTTTTTTTTTGTCACATATTTACATTTGTTTTTATTGTGAATACTTTTGAAAAATATTTCAACCTCGAGTCTAATTGAAACCACAATTGAGCGACCGTATAATATGTAGTTTGGATGGTATTGTCTTTCAATCGTGGGAATGATCGCGTACTATGAGCCATCGGTGAAACTAGAAAAGATCATTGCAGACTCGTACGCAAACGTATTCTTCCAAGATCTGGCTTCCAGACACGAGACTCTCATTTATTTCATGTCTAATTTGTTTTTCTTGGTCAGTATCAAACTTATCAAATACACCGATGTGAACAGACCGTTGACCATCATATACTTGAGCATGGGCAAGGTAAATCGTTAAATAAATTGTTACATTGTTATAATTGTTTTCTTTAACAATAATTATTGTTAATATATTATTAAAGCCGTTTTCTTATACCGACAAACATTATTAAGAGAATACACAATACTCGGTTTTTGACGGGTTCTGTATAAGCAATTTTTAAGAAATTTTTACAAAAATGAAAATGTAATAACTTGAAAATATTTGTGTGCATTTTAAAAGTAATCAAAAATAGTATCCTATCAGCACTACTTTTTTTATTGTTGTTTATTCACGATATTGGTTGAACTCTTTTAAGGAGATACAAGTGATTTCTAGTAACTACTATAAAACACGATCACTTAAATTGCAAATAATTTTCATTTGAGTGAATTTAAAGCCAAATCGCCTATTATCATATTTAAAGAGAACAAAATTATTTTTTTAATAAATATCGTGATTGATACCATGAATGAAATTTCGATATAATACCTACTATAGCCGATTTTAAAAACCAAACCAAAAACGATGAAATTCTAAAGTATTTTAAATCCAACCTAAAACTATAATACCTCATTTTTCTAATTATCTGCTTAAAGCCCTCTAACAGAAACGATTTCTTCTAATCACCGGTTTGTAGACCCTAACTAAAGCCATATTTTCAAAAAACTTGTCTGAAAATCCCAAAATACAATTTAAAAAACTCTATAGGTATCTTGTCCTGCAAAGGCCCTTGAAATTCCTAGCCAAAAATATTAATTAAGTACTTAAATATTGTTGTATACTGTTTTCCTCGTTATTTAGAAACAAAGAGTGAATTATATTTCTGAAAACTATAATTGTTATAACCAGTTAATAGCGTACCTATTTTACAAATGTATAAAAAAGAACCTGCGTAAGCCGGTAACTCGACTTTAGCCGATAATATTATTTAACCGATTTTAAAACCGAAACCAATAAAAATATCAAACGGTTTAAGTCCCAGAATTCTCTATAGATAATTGTTTTAAAATTTTACGACAAATATTTTTAAGTGGATGGATTAAATTTATAATTTCTACAATTTCTATAATGTGGCACAAAAATACTCTAGCACCATATTGTAAGATTCAACCTATTAATTGAATACTATATGCGTAGATGAGAACGACTGTAAATACCTATATTGTATAATATTTATTAACTAACGATATATCGAGTATATTTTATACTATGCATACATAATTATATAATATATTATACATACATATATATGTATATAATATGGTAATTATATTTATATTTAGTTGACATTATCGACTATTTAAAATAATATTATATAATAATATTTGGTATAAGAATATATAAACAATTAGCTAAAGTTGTATTTTGATTAAAATTGCCAAATATTTACATAACTAAGACCATGTTTTAAACAAAACAAAAAAACTATTTTAAACGTATAAACCTATTTTTTTTTAAATTGATCAACTTTGGTATTTATATATTTATACAAATAACGTCAGATATATATGTATAATATATTATTTAGATATATTAATATAATAAGTGTTATTCGATCATGATAAAAATCATGTATTTTCTATTATTTTAATAGTGTTTTAAAATCGTTTCGGGATACATGATAATAACGAACATTATCGTGGCCGCGTTCGCCATCTTCGGACATTGCGCATTCGGCGCGCAGGTATGACAAAAAAAAATATATATATATATAATATGCACCTAATATACCTATATTATATTCCTCATGTCGGATTTTCGAACTCTTATAGCTGCATCTTGTGTGAAAAATGTAGGTATACGTAAATCCTATATTATCACAATAACATTTGCCTTTTTGCAACTACCAAAATATTTTCTCTCCGATTTGTTTTAATTTGAACTTAAAATGACTTCATGCAACACTTGTTAAGAATACATTTTAGAAGATTTTTGTCAAATCTATTATACTTAATGTAAAATATCATATAAAATATTGTAAAATTTAAATTCTAAAATAGGACGTTTTGTTTATGTTTTCCTAATATTTTTGAATTGTAATGGTTATGTTTGTATTGTTGAATTTAAAAGAAAATTCTCAAAATAGTATAATTATTGTTATATGAAATGTTTTGCATAATATCTAGAATAAAAGTAAGTTAGGAAAACCCGCTCTAAAATTGTGCTAAATTCCTAGTTTCTAAACATATTTTAAACAAAAATATAAAACAATGAATAATATTTATCTTCTTCGTAACCAAATCAACAATGTGTCTGGGAACTATGTAATAAAAATATTATAAAATTAATAATATCTATCTCCCTAATAACCAATTCAACAATCGTAACCATAATTATGTACCCACTATAGTAATGACAAATGGTCAAACACCAAAGACAAAATACCAAAGAGAGAGTGGTAAAAAAAGTCCCGGTTTGGAATTCTTCAAAATTTCTTAATTCACAACTACAATAAACGCGATTCGATATATTCGATTCATATATATGTTACGGGCAATGTGGAATACCGGTCAATGTGTACATTGCCCAGGCAATGTGGTCCTGCCCGGGCAATGTAGTCCTGGCCGGGCAATGTGGTCCTGCTCGGTCAATGTGAACCACGAACTTTTTTTATATTTTTAAATTTTATATTTTTTTATATTTTATAACACTCGCTACGCGAGAATGACCGCTTCCTACGCCTGCCGGATCCGGTCGCCACACTCGAGGTCCTACGGACCTCTTGAATGGGAGCTCGGCCCCCACACCCCCCGGGAAAAATACCAACCTAAGAGGCCTAATACTGTTCCTACCCTTCGGGAAGACCTACAACCTAACGGGCGAACCCTCGCCACGCGAGAATCCATTTAAAAATAATAGGTATTATCAAGTATGAGGTATAAAAAATATAAAAAAAGTTCGTAGTTCACATTGCCCGGGCAGGACCACATTGCCCGGGCAATGTACACATTGACCGGTATTCCACATTGCCAGCTACATATATATAATTATTATAAAAAAATACAATACTCGAAAGTATAGTTCCGTGATCCCGTCTCGACATTACTGTTTCTACGGCATTTCGGTAAATATAAGAAAAATGTATATTTTGTTCATAATTAATTACCTAATTAAAATGAACAGCTAAATTAACATAATATTCCTTTTTTTTTAAAAAACGTTAACATAAAAGTGTTCACTTTAGTGAATATGAATACATACAATTAATTCAGTTTACAAGTGAACGTTCCAAAAACTGGACATGACTCGGGTAGTAAAAATAAATAAATCTATGGTACGTATATCGAATTTAACCGAACACAATTCGTTTGCAGTCGTTATTATCACCCAAACAAATATGACGTTTACTCGTACTTGCACGGGCTGATCCCTGTAAAATTCCTATACACCCGTAGGCGTGTTTTCACGATTAACCAGGTTATGTTATTTTGTCTCATCTATAACCAAACATCTATAACCATTCCATTTGATCGGTTAGAAATTATTATAACCAAAACTGATTGTTTATAGAATTCAGTAACCAAATTACATTTGGTTAACCGCTAAAACACGCCTAATAAATAATATAGGTAAATTCAAAAATGATGTTTTTCAAGACGTATAATATAAGTTTTAAATGTACTGAAAAGTGAAAACAATTATCGAAAAAAAAAGATAAAACTTGACAAATCACATTATTTCATTGCGTGCCGATATTTTTAATGGCCCGGCATTTATGAATATATATATATAGGTACATGCCAATTCTCTAACGATTAATCCAATTACCAACATACTAGCTAATAATATATTACGCAGATACTAGCTAATAATATATTATACCTATAACGTAGATTTTATTTTTTTTTTCTATTTTCCTCCAGGTAAAAGAATTCTCCACCATTAAAGAATCTTTTCTGTCAGCGATCAGAATCCTGATGAGAGACTTCGAATTCCATATACTTGAAGTGGTCGACAAATCGTTTACCACGTTCTTCTTCGTCATGTTCTCGTGCGTAGTGGTTTTCGTTCTTTTGGTAAGTACTCGGACGTAACTATAATATTGTCGATTATGAAGCGCATTCGCTTATTTCACATCACATGGTTTTTTTAAAGGGAAAATTAATTTTCAAGTAAATTTACCCAAGTATAATATGATTCCAATACCTATAGTTGGCCCAAAATATTGTTCGAAAACTCGTTTTGCTAAAATTGTCCTCACACATTTTAGACGATGCTCGTGGCGATAGTATTTCACGCATATTTCGACGTAGACGTCGAAGTACTATTGGCCGAAAAGAAACTATACGTGTGCGATAAGTTATCGATATTTATAGACAGCATACTCGACCGATTGGGTTTTAAAAAATTGTGTACTCGGCGTCAACAAAACAGACTTCAGAGTGAATTAGATCGTCGCATCCCCTATCAGGACGTTTACAAAATATTAAAACGGTGAGTATACCAGATACCTACCACATATTTTTAGTTAACATTTTGCGTGGGTCCCTAGCTGTCAATTTACGGACACGGAAACGGAAAACATTCTCAATAAATACGGTATTGAACCGCAAAAGACGGTACACGAAGACGAGGCCAGACAAATGTTCAAAGACGTGCTGGAGAAACATCCAGAGACACGTATACTATAATAAATTGAAATTATTTTTTTTTAAAACAATATTATAGTATTTCCACGTATAGCGAAAATTCGAACCCAAACTTTTTTTACAGAGAAACACGGTGGAGGAACGGATCATCATTCTGGTACTCATTCGTCCGACTTACAATGGTAAGTATGAATACCGAAATGATTTTTGAATTGATTAAAATATACTACAAAACAATTATGTTTTTTTTAGGTTGACGAATCGAGTTGAAACACTCGAGAACTCGTTGGAAGACGTTCATAAAAAATGTGATATCGTTATAGCGCGCCTGAATGCAATCCGAGTGACGGTAACGTCTAACGTGAACAGTGCAAACGATCAAAACACTGCAAACGATCAGAACGCGCAAGGAAGCTAGAAGCCTCAATGATTATATTATTAGAATAATTTGTTTATTTTCTTTTCTTTTTTCAGTTTTATTCATATATTTATATGAATACTAGTTGTTATTTGTTTTTATAACCTATTGAACTTAAATAACTGTACAACGAAAATGTATATAATATTTATTTATTTCAATCAATATAATACAATTTGCTAATAATAAAAAAAAAACAATCAGTTGTAGGGGTGGAAGCATTTCGCTCGTCGGATACGATACTGGTGGTGACATGGTGGATGTATCGAATTTTAGAGTAATTATAAATTATTCCTTACGATAAAACGGTTCTGAGCGAAGCTCTGTGTACTAATATTTTATTTATTACGATTTTCCATTATTTTCTGTAGTTTTCCTATACATTTTTAGCACTACCATCTAGACCTCTTAATTTTGACAGAAAGGCTCGCAGAAAATTTGATAAAAATTATAACACTCAATATGTAAAATTTTAAATAATATTATTACATCATATTTGAAAATGAAAAATAAGAAAGCAGTGGGACCGGATGGAGTACCAGTAGAAGTATAGAAAGTATATTAGGAAGTTTAGGCATACAATGTCTGACAAAGTTCTTTAATAAGGTAATAGTAGAAGGAAAAATTCCAGAAGCGTGGAGGAAGAGTTGTGTAGTACCAATATTTAAGGGTAAAGGAGATGTACAGGGTTGTGGAAATTATAGAGGGATAAAACTTATGAGCCACAGTATGAAGATTTGGGAAAAGATAATAGATAAAAGGGTAAGAGGTGAGACAACTGTTACTAGAAATCAGTTTGGGTTTATGCCTGGGAGG